>JAPYZR010000510.1:0-31030 GCA_030522945.1 Trichopria nigra | reverse complement strand
AGGAGTACCCCCATTCGGGTGTGCAATGGCGTAGGGAAACTGCAGAAAACCCACGCCTGGTACCGCATTATATAAAACATCGATTTCTGTCCGTAACAACCACAAACCCAGTTGTTTGCAATTTTACAAACAATGGCTTCATCGTAATTTTCATTTTTTAATGTATTCATGGATGGTTTTATATAGGAAAGTTCAAGTTGGCGCTGATGGTAGAAGCGAAGACATGGAAATCAACACTAGGTTCCCAAATTTGCATCACTTTTAAGGATAAATTGAAAACGATAACGGACTACATCAACGATAAAAATAAGATATTGAATAGGAAAATAAAGGACCTGGAGGACGTGCGGCTAGCTATGAAATGTTTAGGCGACATTAGGGCCGACTTTATAAACTTGGACCTGGACTTGATCTTAATTGAAGAGACTTACAGTCTGCTCGCCAAATTCAAACTCGACATTTCCAAAGAAGAGCAAGATATCGTGGATTCTCTGCGCTACAACTTCGATAATATGTTGCATTTATCAAAGATAATTCAGGTTAAAATCTGCGAAATGCAGGCACCTATGAGAAACGAACTTGTCGAGGGCATCGCGATACTTGTGAAAGACGTTGAAGCGTACGACATAGACTTTGATGTGAACGGGCCGATGGTCGAAGGTTTGCCGGCAAAAGAAGCCAGCGAAAGGTGCACATTTTCAGAATCATCCAAATAATTTAAGAAATAAACATCGAGAACGCATGTCGTTTTTGTTTACAGATTAACCTTGTTCCAAGCGCGATTCGAAAATTTGTTCGACCGATATGAAACGTACAGCAGCGGCGAGGGTTTATTCGGAATCGAAATAACGGAATATCCGGCACTCGACAGACGGAAAAAAGAGATCCAGCTTCTGCAAAAATTGTACGGCCTTTACTTACAGGTCATGCGTTCTATAGATGGCTACTTTGAAATTCCTTGGTCGGAAATTGACACAGACATCATTATTGCCGAACTGACGGAATTCCAATCTAAGTACGATTATTTTCATTCGATAATGGGGAATTTGTAATTACTATTTTAAGTTTCATCACTGATGTAAATGGATAAAAATAGATGCCGGTTGCTACCGAAAGCAATGCGCACGTGGCCTGCTTACATAGATTTGAAGAAAAAGATAGACGACTTCAATGAAACGTGCCCGTTGTTGGAGATGATGGCGAACAAAGCTATGAAAGATCGTCACTGGGAACGGATGTCCAAATTATGTAATTACTTCTTCGATATTGAATCTGAACATTTCACATTGGCAAATGTAATGCAAGCTCCACTTTTGAAATATAAAGATGATGTCGAAGTAAGTCTGAGGTGACTTCTTTAATCTATTCATTACTTTAAAAGGTGATACCTTCAACTTGATTGGGCGAAACTCTTTAAAACGGGGTCGTTTACATATAGTGCGACTAATTGATTATACAAATAATTTCATCGAGCATATCTTTAATTTAGGACATTTGCATTAGTGCTGTTAAGGAGAAAGACATTGAAAGCAAATTGAAACAAACTATCGCTGATTGGGCCGTCGTAAATCTTGAATTTGCGCCCTTCAAAACAAGGGGAGAACTTCTTCTTAAAGCACAAGAAACTTCAGAAATCATTGGGTTACTGGAAGACAGTTTGATGATCATTAGTTCTCTTCTAGCAAATAGGTTGGTCCGATTATAATGTCATGGAGCGTTAGCATTCACTCAAAGATTCCAAGTTTACAAATGTTAAATTGATATATTCAGCGCCTAAATTATATTTACATCAACATTAAAATCTACTTATTTGCATAACGTACTTATTTAAATCAATTCAATTTTTCCTCAGGTACAACGCACCCTTTAAAAGGGACATTCAACTCTGGCAGAATAAATTGAGCAACACCTCGGAAATTCTAGCTAAATGGTTGGTCGTCCAAAATCTATGGGCGTATTTGGAAGCTGTGTTTATCGGCGGCGACATTTCCAAGCAACTACCTGGCGAAGCGAAGCGCTTTAATGTATAGTATATACATCCCATGAAATATTCCAAGATAATTTATTTAAAAAATAATTTGACAAATGACGATTTTTATGATTATCATTCTTCTTCTTTTTTTTTTTTATTTTCATTTATTTATTTATTTTTGTTGTTGTTGTTTATAGAGCATCGATAAAGCATGGGTGAAATTGATGTACAGAGCGCATGAAAAATTAAACGCTGTGGAAACCTGTACTGGAGACGAAACAATGGGGCAGTTCCTGCCCCATTTGCTCGAGCAATTAGAGTCGTGCCAAAAATCACTTAGCGGGTAAGAACACTTTAGATAGCATGATACACGTCGACAGAGTGAAGTTTATTAATTATCTGCATTACGTGTTACAGATATTTAGAGACGAAACGCGTTATCTTTCCACGATTTTGCTTCATATCTGATCCTAGCTTACTCGAGATCTTGGGACAAGCAGCCGACTGTCACACTATTGAAAACTATTTGGATGGCTTCTTCGACAACACTGTGCGGGTAAATTTTCTAAAAATATGCCTTTTTTTAATACAATTTGATTACCCGTTAAACGTGTAACCTTCCTGAAACGTTACTTTATATCCATTCGTTAATAAAATTGTAACATTACATAGGAACGATACATTGTTGTTTCTGAAACGTTCGACTGTAACATGAAAAAAATTATACGTCTTGTTTATAATAAGAGTCATTGTAATGTTTCATAAAAATAGCACCCGCAACATTATACAATGTAATCTTCTTGGAAACGAAGTACATGTTCCTGCAAAGAATTAAAATAACTATGACTCGAGTTCAGGTTACTAATTTAATTTTCTAGGTAGCCTTGCGAATGTCACGTTTCATAGGAATTATAGTTCCTGTACGTTCTGAAATGGTACAAATTAAGCGCTAAGTGCAAAATCAAAAATCAAATCGAGCAACGATTTGTATAAGTTAGATCAAGCTTTCGAGATACTTATGCTACCTTTTTAAGTCAGTGAACGCTTGTTGTTGAGATAAATACAGGCATTACCATTTTTTTATTAGGATTTTATGACTTTTCCACTTTATTTTTTCTTTGTTATAAAAAAATGATCTGCAAATAATTCTAAGTATATAATATTAGAGCCAATACGATTTACAGTTCTCTTTCGAATGAATTAGAAACTCCCAGAGAGGTTTTAGTTATTATAACCACACATAAACTTTGTAAGTCTAATGATTGACACTGGAAACGTTCTAGTAACGTTTCTGAATCCGGAAAATATTTTAATCGAGTTTTGTCAAATTTTGTAATATTAATTTACATTTAGAGTGCATCACTAATTGTATTTGATTGTGCAGTTGGATTTTTCCGAGAAGGAGTACGATAAGATTGTTGCAATGTATTCACGAGAAAATGAGAAAGTTGTCTTTGATAAAGAGGTATCCTGTACAAACGGTGTGGAAAACTGGTTAAATTCACTTTTAAAAATGCATCAACAATCTATCAATAGCATCATCGGCCAGGGATTACTTACGATGGCTGTTCCAGATTTTAATATTCTGAACCTCATCGACAACTCAATTCTTCAGGTGCAACATTGAAACACATATCTATGCATATTAAATCTCATCAATACTATAACGTAATTCATTAATATAGGTCGGCTTGTTAGCAGTTCAAGTCCTGTGGACCGTAAATTCTGAGGCAGCCATAGTAGCGTCGAAGAGGGACCGGAATATTATGAGAAACACTAATCAGGACTTCTTAGACCTGTTGAATCGACTCATTGAAGTGACAGTTAGGGATTTAACCAAATACGCGCGAGCTAAATACGAAGCTTTAATCACCATTCACGTTCATCAAAGGTACATACTTTCAGTCCCGGTCCGTCAATGTATTAAACTTACATCCTCGGGACTGTTTAATTCTAGAGACATTTTTGACGACTTATGCCGCCTGAAGGTCAAGTCGATACAGGACTTTGAATGGCTGAAGCAAGCAAGATTCTATTACGATGTGGAAATGGAAGAAGTGCCGTGCAGAATTACCGATGTCACGTTTATTTATCAAAATGAATTTTTAGGATGTACAGATAGGCTTGCAATTACGCCTTTGACCGACAGATGTTACATAACGCTTGCGCAGGCAATTGGTGAATACTTAATATTTTTTTTTATTTTATATTTCACTCATTTAAATACATTATACATGTATACACTATATATATGCAGGAATGAATTTTGGCGGTGCCCCGGCTGGTCCTGCCGGGACGGGAAAAACAGAAACAACTAAAGACATGGGAAAGGCTCTTGGTAAATACGTCGTTGTATTCAACTGTTCCGATCAAATGGACTTCCGAGGACTAGGGCGAATAATTAAGGTTTACATCCTATCAAAATACGAATGATTGAACATAAATTGTAAACGAATAATTGACTAATGAATGACGATTCAATAAAAAGGGCTTGGCACAATCCGGGTCATGGGGATGTTTCGACGAATTCAATCGTATCGAACTTCCCGTACTTTCAGTAGCAGCCCAGCAAATCGCAATCGTCCTAACGGCCAGGAAAGAGAAGAAACCAAGTTTTTTATTCAGGTTAACATCCTTCGTTATATTCCAACATTTGCTTTACATCAGGAACTTGTAACGTAAAACTCTCGCTTATAGTGATGGAGAGATCTACAGTGTCGATTATGAATTTGGTTTGTTCATTACGATGAATCCGGGATACGCTGGTCGTCAGGAATTGCCGGAAAACTTGAAGATCCAGTTTCGCAGCGTGGCTATGATGGTCCCGGATCGACAGGTACACAGATCAATTATACCTAAGACACTTGCGCACGTCAGTCACCAAAATGTGATAATTGCTTATGATTTTCTCGACACATCAATGGGAGTAATAAAGATGTAATTGACTTTATGCAGATCATAATGCGTGTAAAATTGGCCGCTTGCGGTTTTAAAGAGAATATGTTACTCTCTCGTAAATTCTTCACCCTCTACAAGTTGTGCGAGGAACAATTAAGCAAGCAAGTCCACTACGATTTTGGACTTCGAAACATCTTGTCTTGTCTGCGCACACTGGGTGCTCAAAAACGCGCGCATCCCGGAGATTCAGAAGAAACTACCTTAATGAGAGTTTTAAGGTTAATCCCCACAGATAAAATTAACCACGTTATATTGATAAAAATTCAACTTTCACGATACCAAGTATAAAAAATATTAAAATTCAGGGACATGAACCTATCAAAACTGGTGGATGAGGACGAACCTCTCTTCTTGTCTCTTATCGATGACATGTTTCCGGGCATCAAATTGTCGACGCAGACCTACAAAGATTTACAAAGAGCATTAGCAAACGCAACAAATGCTCTTAACATTGTCAATCATCCGGAATGGAACTTGAAAGTCGTGCAAGTAAGTAAATATCGTTTCTTCACTTTACTTAAATAGAATTGAGAAATAAATGTTTCGCTGTACAGCTTTACGAAACTTCCCTCGTACGACATGGGCTGATGGTCCTGGGACCAACGGGATCTGGGAAAACTCGTTGCATGTGGGCTTTGATGAGAACGATGACAGAACTGGGTGCACCTCACAAGGAAATGAGAATGAATCCTAAAGTAAGTAGTAACTATATTGTTTACCAAATTTCAATTGATACGTTCATTACGAGAAACTATAGTTTTCGGTTACTGGCAGGCCATTACTGCGTCTCAAATGTTCGGAAAACTCGACGTCGCGACGAATGACTGGACGGACGGCATTTTCTCAACTCTATGGCGTCGATCGACGCAGATGAAAAAGGATGAGAATTTGTGGATCGTATTGGATGGTCCGGTAGATGCAGTATGGATTGAAAACCTGAACTCTGTTTTGGACGACAATAAAACCCTAACGTTGGCCAATGGTGATAGAATTGTAATGGCGGCGAATAGCAAACTCGTCTTCGAACCGGACAATGTGGATAATGCTTCACCTGCAACGGTGTCACGCATGGGTATGGTTTTCGTAAGCGCCTCCGTTCTGAAGTGGTCACCGATCTTAGAGGTTGTTGTAGTCGGCATTCATTTTCATCAGACATTTTTAAAATAAGCTAAATTCGTAATAATTATCAGACATTAAATATTTTCGTATGTAATTGCAGGGCTGGTTAAGAAGGCGATCGAAACGCGAGGCCGATGTTTTGCGCGAACTATTTAGAAAGGTATATGATGATGCACACACGTTTGTGCAAACAAAGCTTGTCGCAAAAATGACTCTTTTGGAAGCAATTTATATCAGGCAGTGTGTTGATATCTTAGATGGTTTATTGATGCCAGATAGCGAAGATGCAGGTATAAGCTTTCACAAATTTGTGAATAATTGAAAAATCAATTTTTTTTTTTTATATATATATAACTAAGATGAATTTTCAAACTTTCGTTTGCAGTTGCAGTAACCGTACCGGATTATCATCTTGAAAAATTCTTTTTATTCTCCATGATGTGGAGTCTGGGAGCTGTGCTTGAACTGGATGGAAGATTTGCATTGCAAGAGTTTCTATTGAAACATCCTTCAAGGTGTAATTGGCCGAAAATACTGGTTAGTTGGAAAATCTGTCGAAAGAAATACTATTTAACTGAATATCAATTGTTCGGATACATTTGAATTTACCGATTTAGGAAGATGAAACGATTTTCGAGTATATGGTGTCTCCTAGGGGTCAGTGGGTACATTGGAACACCCAAGTCCCGAAATTCGAGTACCCGGAAGACAGCGTTTTAGAATATCATACAATTCTAGTGCCAAATGTCGACAATACCAGAACTCTGTTCTTAATCGAGCTCATAGCTAAACAAGAAAAGGCTGTTCTTCTAATCGGTGAACAAGGAACGGCTAAAACCGTCATGATTAAGGGTTTCATGGCAAAGCATGATCCGGAGGAACACTTGAATAAATCCTTCAACTTTTCCTCGGCGTCTACTCCAAATATGGTTCAAGTAAGCCATAAGTAGTTCCTTTACGAATATACATTCGCATGCACTTTAATGGATGAAACATAAATTCTCGGATAATTTGCAGCGAATTTTCGAAAGTTACGTGGAAAAACGAGTAGGCATGACATACGGACCTCCGGGAGGAAGAAAGATGTCAGTATTTATCGACGATATCAATATGCCAGTATTCAACGAATGGGGTGATCAGGTGACGAATGAGATAGTTCGACAACTCATGGAATACAAAGGATTTTACTCGCTTGACAAACCAGGAGATTTTTCAACCATTCAAGACATCATGTTGCTAGCGGCCATGATTCACCCTGGTGGTGGACGTAACGATATACCTCCACGAGTAAAAAGACAATTCAATATTTTTAATTGCACACTACCATCGAACAAATCTATGGACACGATATTTAGTGAGTACTTGGTATTAACAAAACATTTTGTTACAAATTCATGGACATCTAAGTGAAAATATTATAATTAATTTTTAGGTAGCGTTGGAGAAGGTTATTTCTGTGCCAGCAGATTTTCGGAGGTTATAGTAAACTTTATACCAAAATTGATTCCGCTAACTCGAGTTGTGTGGCAAAAGACGAAAGTTAAGATGTTGCCTACGCCAGCAAAATTCCACTACGTTTTCAATTTGCGTGATTTATCACGCATATGGGAAGGAATTTTAAGAATTGAAGATGCGGAATGTCAGTCTATCGAAACCGTCTTGAAACTTTGGGAACACGAATGTTCTCGAGTAATTTCAGATCGGTTAGTTTATTTACCGTAAACATTTTATTTGATAATGATGTCTGTCTTTGAACTATAGGCATCTTTCCATGCTCGATGTTACAGATTTATTAGTTACGCTGACACAGAATGGTTTCTAAAAATGCTACGTAACACTGCGGAAACAATTTTGGGCCCCGATTTCCAACATTACAATACTGCCGAAACGTATTTCGTCAATTTCTTGCGGGATCCGCCCGACCCGACCGGCGACGAACCCGAAGATTTCGATTTTTCTGCTCCGACGATTTATGAGGAAATCCCAAGGCTAGTTTAGCATTTATAATCACCACTTTCGAAATCTATAAATACATTTTATGATAAAATAATAATCAAGAAACAATTATACGTTTAGCTTTGACGGGGTTCGCGCAAGAGTGTTCCAAAATATGGAAATGTATAATGAATATGTTCGTGGAACAGCCATGGACATGGTATTTTTCCATGACGCTCTGGTACATTTGATTCGAATATCCAGAATTCTTGGAGTGCCAAGGGGAAATGCAATGCTGGTTGGCGTTGGTGGTTCTGGAAAGCAGAGTTTAACACGACTTTCATCTTTCATCGCTGGCTTTGAATTCTTTCAAATTATTTTGTCGAGGTTTACATTTATATCAACACCTTATGAAATCCCAAGATCGAAAAATACTTTTATTCGTAGATAAAATTTATTGAATTACACTTACAGGAGTTACAACGTTTCAAATCTGATGGACGACTTGCGAAAACTTTATCGCGATGCCGGCACTGGGCCGAAAGGACTCAGTTTCATCTTTACAGACAATGAAATCAAAGACGAAGGCTTTTTAGAATATATCAACAATGTATTAAGCGTAGGGGAGATTGCCAACTTATTCGCAAAAGATGAGCTGGATGAAATCTTGAATAGTGTTACACCTCTTATGAAAAAACACGACCCAAAAAGACCACCGACTATGGATAATCTTTACGATTTCTTTATTTCAAGAGCAAGGAACAATCTTCATATCGTATTATGCTTTTCACCTGTAAATTATAGCTCGTTTTAAAGTTGCTCAAGGAGCCTTCAGCTCATTAATTACCAGTTAACATTAATCTTTGATACAGGTTGGTGACAAATTCCGATCTCGCTCATTGAAATTCCCTGGACTTATATCTGGTTGCACGATGAACTGGTTTATGAGATGGCCAAAAGATGCCTTGTGTGCAGTCAGCGAACACTTCTTAGGAAAATATAAAATCGTTTGTACTCCAGAAATCAAAAATCAGTTGATTCAGGTCATGGGAGATATCCAAGACGACGTCAGCGATACTTGCGTGGAGTACTATAACAGATTTAGAAGGCAATCGTTCGTCACACCCAAGTCCTTCCTATCATATATCGAGGCTTACAAGAATGTTTACAAACAACGGTTAGAGAATATAAACCAACTGGCTTTTCGCATGAGCAATGGCTTGAATAAGTTGGTGGACGCAGCAGCCCAAGTTGATGAGCTTCGCAAAGTACTCGAAAAGAATCAACAAGATATTGCAGTAAAAAATGTTCAAGTTGAAGCTGTAAGTTTTACATTGGTCTAATCCGTATTCGTAGATATTCAACTACAAATATTATGTACAAAAGATGAATCATCACTTATGCATTTTGTAGATTCTTTTTACCGTAGAAGAAAAGAGATCGGAAGCTGAAAGTGTCAAAGCCCAAGTGCAGGTATCGAAAGACGAAGCAGAATCATTGGTAAAAATAATAATGAAAGATAAAGGAGCAGCCGAAAAAAAATTGCTAGCTGCTGAACCTGCTCTTCTTGCTGCTGAGGCCGCTCTTCAGGTAGCCCGATTTATTATAAGCAATCCACGCATTCTTCATTAAATCAATAATATATTAATGATTTCCAATTTTCATAAAGACCATTAAAGCTGCCGATATAGCTACAGTCAGAAAATTAGGAAAACCGCCATATTTGATTACTTTAATTATGGACTGCGTGACAATTTTATTTGGAAAAAGGTTAGATTATGTCAAACCAGACCCGGATAAACAATTCTTAACGCCTTCATGGGCCGAAGCATTGAAGGCAAGTACAATTTTGAAAGCGCTTTATGATTTTCATACAACTGCTTTTTACAAATGATTCATGATAAAATGTAAGATAATATTTTACAATAATATCCAGGTAATGGCTGATACGAGATTCCTGTACAATCTACAGAACTTCCCGAAAGACAACATCAATGGTGAAACAGTTGACTTGATGCTTCCTTATTTGAATTTCCATCTGTACACGTATGAAAATGCAAAACAGGCGTGTGGAAATGTTGCTGGCCTTATGCAATGGACAATAGCTATGGTCACGTTTTATGCAATCAATAAAGATGTTTTACCTTTAAAAGTAAATATACACATTCATTCGGTTAAGTATTATTACATGATTCTCACTTATATTTTTGTTCATAGGCCAATTTGGCGATTCAACAAGGGAAACTAGACAAGGCTAACAGAAACTTGCAGGCAGCAGAGGCCGTGTTGCGAGCCAAAGACGAGGATTTAAGAAAAATCCAACAAAAATTCGATTCTGTTATGGCTGAACGTCAAGTGAGCACCTCAAGAATTTAATTTTCCAAGAAACCATGAAATTAATGCGAAATATTAATCAATAATTGAATCACAGAAAATTGTCGATCTCGCCGAAGCTTGCCAATTGAAAATGGACGCTGCGACCGCCATGATAGACGGTTTATCTGGTGAGAGGGTGCGATGGACCAATCAACTTTCCATGTTCAAATCTGAGACTGACAGACTAGTGGGAGATGTGCTTATTCTAACTGGATTTCTGTCATATTGCGGACCGTTCAATCAAGAATTTCGAGTTTTATTACAAGGAAAATGGTTCGATTTTATCCAAAACAGAAAAATACCCATTTCGGCCATCATCAACATCGTCGAGTCGTTAATAGACACTCCGACTGTAACTCCTCTTTACATTTTACTTAAAGTACATTCGAGTATTACGTTTTATTTTACGACATTGCTTGGTATTACCACCAGATTGGAGAATGGGGGTTGCAAGGGTTGCCAAGTGACGAGCTTTCGATTCAAAACGGTATAATTGTGACGAGAGCATCGAGATATCCTCTGCTCATTGATCCGCAATTGCAAGGCAAGACATGGATTAAAAATAGAGAAAGAGAATTCGAGTTGCAAGTGCGTTAAAATACTGAATTTACAATATACGCTATAATTTTGTGCGCTTTAATTTAATTATAAATTCTCTATGAATAATTTCTATTTTAGTGTACTGGACTGTTGCACAAGTATTTCAGGAATCATTTAGAAGATTGCGTGTCATTGGGCAGGCCACTGCTTATTGAAGATGTAGGCGAAGAGTTGGACCCAGTATTGGATAACTTGCTAGAAAAGAATTTCATCAAAATTGGGACTCTGTGGAAAGTGAGTAATTCGATCATCACATAGAGTTTATCGATTTGTACGATTCAATATAATTCCGCAGTTGAAACTCGGCGACAAAGAAGTGGATGTCAATGACGAATTCAGGCTCTACATAACAACGAAACTGCCCAATCCATCGTATACTCCCGAAATATTTGCTCGTACCTCTATTATCGATTTTACTGTAACGATGAAAGGGTTAGAGGACCAGCTCTTAGGGAGAGTCATATTGACTGAAAAACAAGAACTGGAAACCGAAAGGACCCAACTTATTACTGATGTTACGGCCAATAATAGGAAAATCAAAGAACTAGAAGCTAATCTCCTTCACAAATTAACAACTGTTCAAGTATGACAATGGAACATTTCACGCATTTACGGAATGATAAAAATGATATGTCTAAGCTTTATGATCGATTTTCAGGGCTCATTAATTGAAGATGTTGAATTGATGACAGTATTGAATAATACTAAAATAACAGCCGCTGAGGTAAATGAAAAGCTGGAAATTGCAAAAGAGACTGAAATAAAAATTAATACAGCTCGAGAAGAATTTAGGTCTGTAGCGACTCGTGGCAGTGTTCTGTACTTTTTGATTTGCGACATGGCACAAGTGAACTGCATGTATCAAACGTCGTTAGTCCAGTTCTTGGAGCGATTTGACATTTCAATGGAAAGGTAAAATTTTTAAAACTCTTGCTGTTCCTTTGGCGATGTGAAATATATTACATTATGTTCTTCAATTGCATGTAGGTCCGAAAAGAGTCCTGTGAATCTTCGGAGAATAAATCACATTATCGAATATTTAACGTACGAAATATTCCGTTACAAATCCCGAGGTCTTTACGAAACCCATAAATACATGTTCATTTTGTTGATGACATTGAAGATAGACCTCCAACGCGGTACCATTGCCCATGAGGAATTTCAGAATTTAATAAAAGGTGGTGCAGCTCTCGACTTGAATGCAGTCACCCCAAAGCCTGGCAAGTGGATCATGGATGTCGTTTGGCTAAACGTGATCGCACTGTCTTCTCTAAGACAATTTCAATATTTGCCATCTCAGGTGGCATCATCCCTCTCAGTATGGAAAGCCTGGTTTGATAAAGATGCGCCTGAAGACGAAGTAATTCCTGACGGATACAACAATATCGACACATTCCGCCGTCTTCTAATAATAAGGTATTTGCTACAAGTTTTCTGCTTTCAAATTATAAAAATTTGAAGGAAATTAAAAAAAAAGAATACGTTTCAATGAAATATCAGAGCATGGTGTATGGATAGAGCTCTGTCGCAATCAAGAAAATACATAGCCAGTTCCCTCGGCGCGAGATATGCTGAACCAGTCATCACAATGTTGGAGGCCATGCATTCAGAGTCACGGCCACTTACCCCGATGGTGTGCTTTCTAAGCATGGGTTCTGATCCTACACCTAGTATCGAACAACTGGCGAAAAAATTGGAAATCATGTGCAGAAGCATTTCCATGGGACAAGGACAGGAAGTTCACGCAAGAAAGTTGATGAATAGCGCAAAAGTTGAGGTAAGTCAGTTACTAAGGCAGTAACACCAGTGTAAATTCACGAAAACGCTACGATTTTTCCTAATTCATAAAAATATTCAGGGATTTTGGGTCTTATGCCAAAACTGCCACTTGGGTCTCGAATACATGATAGAGCTTGTCCTGTACATCCAGGACCTGGAAGATCCGCATCCAGATTTTCGGATTTGGATCACGACGGAACCTCATCCCGGATTTCCAATTTCCCTTTTGCAGATGTCGATAAAATATACTTTCGAGCCACCGCAAGGTTTCTTTATAAATTGCAATTCGATTTAAAAAAAAAGCCAACAAAAGACATTAAGTGGAATTTCAATGATTTGTGTTTTTAACAGGAATCCGAGCTGGCCTCCTTTCGACATACAGCAGCATGAACCAAGATATGCTTGATAATTGCGACGCAGTGCAATACATTCCTTTAATATATACAGTATCATTTCTTCACACGGTCGTTCAAGAACGACGAAAGTTTGGACCCCTAGGTTGGAACATACCTTACGAATTCAATTCCGCCGATTGGTTGGCTTGCTGCTTATTCATGAACAATCACTTGAATGATTATGACCCCGCAAGAGGTATCAGCTGGCCAACCGTTAGGTAAGTTACTTTCACCTATAACTTATCATTCTAAATATGTCCACGGAGATTTGAAAATAGCTACCATATTATTTTTATGAAAAGAATGCAATAATATCATGACGACTGTAAAAACGATGGATTTATAATGAATTGCTATTATAAAATAGGTACATGATCGGTGAAGTCCAGTACGGAGGAAGAGTAACGGACGACTACGACAAAAGATTACTGAACACATTCGCCAAAGTCTGGTTCTCTGAAAATACGTTTGCCGAGGGTTTTGTATTCTACAAAGGATACCCAGTAATAAATTTGAAACAAACGACCGATTATATAAAACTCATCGAGGAAATGGCACCGACTGATCCGCCGCAGGCTTATGGACTTCATCCTAATGCTGACATTACGTTAGTCATTACATCAAAATATTTGAAATATTGTAGAAGTTTAAATTATACCGGCTACTAATGCGAAATAGAAATGTCAAACAAAAGACGACGAGTTGAGGAAGCGTATTTTAAATAAATTACAGGTATCAAAGCAATACCGCTAAAGATATTCTAGACACGATCTTATCTGTACAACCCAAGGAATCGGGCGGAGGCGGTGGAGGTGAGTCTCGAGAAGCTTCGGTAACGAGGCAGGCAAACGAAATGTTAGAGAAATTACCACCTCCATATGATCCATACGAAGTGAAGAATAGGTATACACCATTCAATTGTTTCAAGTTTGTAAATAAAATTTCGACGACGATTTCTCATCATTGTAACTGCATTTCAGACTACGTGCAATGGGAATCATGGAGTCCATGAACATTTTCTTAAAGCAGGAAATCGATCGAATCCAAATCATTTTACTTCTGGTGAAAACGACCCTGGTAGACCTACTTTTAGCTATAGAGGGCGTCATAATTATGAACGAAGTAATATTATTATTATTTCAGTCCTACGCTTCACAACTATATATGTTAACTATGAAATCGAGGTAATTAATTCCATATTTAGCAATTACGCGATGCGCTGGATAATATATACGATGCCAAGATACCAGAGGTGTGGTTGGCCAAATCGTGGGAGTCTTCGACGATTGGATTTTGGTTTACCGAGCTGGTCGAGCGTAACCAACAGTTTTCCACCTGGCTCTTGACAGGAAGGCCGGCCAAATTTTGGATGACTGGCTTTTTCAATCCCCAAGGTTAACTCGATTCACAATAAATCTCGTTACCAAAAAATAAATCATGTTTGCTGCATTTTCTCCACTCAATTTATGAATGAATCATTAACGTAAAACTATTCTTATTTATCTAATGGAAGTAATGTAAAATACAGGTTTCCTTACTGCAATGAGGCAAGAAGTGACACGTGCTCATAAAGGTTGGGCTCTCGATAACGTAACTTTGCATAATGAAGTTACAAGAATGTTGACCGATGAAGCCAAGGTTCCGCCCAATGTACGCTTTCTTTTTTTGTTTTTATAAATTTGATATACGTCATCATCGACAGTTTTTTTAATTCATAAACAAACATCCATTATCTATATTTTTGCTTCCAATGGAGAAGGGCCCCTGTTGCCTATATTATTAGGCCCCCTTTATGAGGTTTTGATGTTAAAGGTTGAAAAATAACCAACACAGTTCACATTTTTTTTATTGTTTGCCCAACGTTTCCACCTTTTTTTAGGTCCTCCTTGAAAGGAGTTTCTATTCAAAAATAAACAAAAAATTGTAACAAAAAATTCGTATATAGTAAAGAACAAAATTATAAATATTTTAACTGATTACGAAAACCAATTTCTTTTTCCAGTTAGTCCTGTGTTCATGAATTCTTTTATTAAGATATATTTTTCAACAATTTTAATGTAAATAAATAAACAAATATATATCTAATTTTTTTTACAAAGAAAAAGTACATTTTTAATAATTTTAAAAGGAACCAGTTTTGGTAAATTAACTCTCTGCTTGATGGAGATTTTTCTTTAAAAAATAATAAAATATAATTCTAAAATATATTTTCAAGTTTTCACCTAATTTGCTTAACACTCGTTACTCGTAAGTTTTCTAAAGTCAGATTTTAAAAATACAAAATGGCGGATCAAATACGGTGGGCAAATTTGTGAAAAATGAAAGAATTCGCTTGAGATTCGTTATTCGTGGATTCTTTGGGGGGTCGTCGATTACGAATCTGAAGTGTGTTTAAACAAAATTCAAAATGGCCTAATTTTTGAACAAGGAAAAGGACTTTTCCAAAATCCCCTTGTTTCACTTAAACCTTTTGTACATCAAGAAAATGATTTTATTCATTTACATTAAAATCTTAGCGTCCCTCATTTTATCTTTACATTTTATATCTGTACATTATGACTGTACATCAGCTTCCACATATAGGACGACTAACGTACTAAAAAATTATATCCAATTATTAAAATTTTCTCATTTTGTTTTATATATATTTTTTTTTTTCATGTATAATAGGAAGGAGTGTTCGTCTACGGATTGTATTTGGAAGGTGCCGGATGGGATAGACGCACTAATAAGCTGATCGAGGCGGCAAATAAAGTCCTATTCATCATGATGCCGGTGATACATATATTTGCGCTCTACAACACGCCGGATAAAAATCCCAAACTATATGAAGTATATAAGATTTCCAAAAAAACTTATTTTCTTGCGTAATTTTATTAAAAATATGCCTATAATTAATAATGCCAATTTAATCACATTCAAAGATTTGAATGTTTTAAATTAATAACTGTATATTATTAATTGTCAATTTCTTTGAAACATAGAGTAATTCAAGTGATTACGATTTTTGCATAGTGTCCTGTTTATAAGAAGCCTATGAGAACGTATATGCTTCTTATCACACCGCTTTGGCTTCAAACGGCTAGGCCACCAGAATTTTGGATCTTACGCGCTGTCGCCATGCTCTGTGATAATAAATAATGTATTTGTTTTAGATATTAATAAATGTTACATCCCATACGAAACGTTAAAAATATTAACTTTATTACTACTTCCATTTCATGTATCTGGTTCAAATCCACGTACATATATATATATATATATATATATATGTGTGTGTGTGTATTTACACTTATATTCAAATTATAGAGGTCGACATATAAAATGGTATTACCATACGAAACATGATTATCGATATGAATATTGTTCTCTAATTAGAGTCAAGATCAATACCTTAGGATAGGAGGTTGCATATAGACATCAATTAAACTGAGCATCGAAATTAATTTATGTGGAAATTCACGAAACTTAAACACAATACTTTTTACAAATATGTTTTAAAATATAAAAATTTAATGATTGATAATTATGAAACAGATTTACGAATCTACGTTGCGAATAATAGTCAATTTAGGTTTTAAAAGTGATGAAAATACACAAATGTTTATTTGAGAACAATAAACAAATGTTATTCTCGAATAAATATCAAAAATAACATCAAAAATATTTTATAAGTACTCAACACAGATTTCTTCTATACCGACCATTCTGTAATTTAGTGCCGTAGGCATTTCCTTAGATTAAAATATAAAACCTGAAATTTAAACGTAACAATCGACTGTAATCATAAAAAACTGAAAATCAACTTAGAAACCAAAAAGTCAGGAAAGAAACATTGCTTATTTAAGGTTTACAAATGAAAAATTTCTGTTTATAACGAAGTACCATATGATAGTTACAGCAGCCACTGGAAACTTTTTCTTTTCATACATAGGTGGCGATAGGCGCAAGATTTTAAGACATGTCAGCATATATAGAAAAAATGTTTTCTTTTTTGTCAATTTCCAATGTTACATAAATTACATCGGTAAACTTTTTGTCTCTAAACAATATTGTTATATAAATAAACGAATGTGAAATGATATTATACTATATATATGTATATACATCTTATTTACATATTTACATTTACACATCATATATATATTCTATGATGAATTATATTCAATAGATGGGAAAGATGTATAAAGAATTGAAAATGTAAAGTTTTAGCAAATGTTTCAAGTATCATTAATTAATTTATTTATTTCCTTTAAGAAATAAACATACATACTTTTGGTTTATACCGTGTGTAACTATACCACATTTTTGTAAATAAAGAATAAGCAAAGTATTGTTTGAATTAAAATGAAATAATCTTAATAAATTACATGCCAGTTAAAAAACCGCATCTTAAATATTATTGATAAAATAGTGACAAATTATGAGTATGTGCACATATATATATACATTTTTATTTTATTTTTTTTTTTTTGAAATCCAATAGAGAAAAAGGATTATTATTTATCTAAAAAGAATAACAACCGTTACAAAAAAAAATCAGTTAAATCAAGACTATGCGTTTTATTTTAAATAAGTTCGTAATTTTAAAAAACCCAAAATTAATATGTCAAATGAAAATTTCTTAACAGAAATAAGGTGAAACCAGTGTAATATAACAAATATAGTGTGGAATTCATTGCCAAATCTTAGACAATTTTCAAAAATAATGAAATTATCTGTGAAATTCTAATTAATTATAGCAAACACAGAAAATTCTAAAATCGATAAGAATTATAATGTGTAATTATATATTATTATTATTGTTTTACAATAAAAAACATAATTTTTTTGATTCCTGACTAATAAACAATTTTTCGATTAACGCTATAGCAACTCAAAAAACGAAAGCTCCAATGCTCAGAATTTACGTTTGACAATCCAAGTGCCACACAATGTTCATTAAAGTTAAATGAAAATCGAAATAGTGAAAAATAAAAATTGAAATTAAAAAACGTTTAACAACAAGATACAATAACATCGGGAATAAGTAAATGTAACGAAATAAGAAGTGAAAATTCTTTCTTAATAGAATGCGAGAACTCTTGTTGATGCCGGAAATAATTACACAAAAAATTGCATTTCCTGCGCTGTAACGAAATTCAATATTACTGTTTCACATTCACGACCACAAAACCAAAGAAATTGTCTTGAAATGAGTGAAAAAAAATGTTTACTGATTTGTTTAAAAATGACTACCTGTTTTGGGATTGTATTAATAAATAGAATACATTCCACTTTTTCATATAGGATAAGTTAGGAATTGACGTTATCGGCGATGTGGATCAAAATACAAAATTCAATGAATTTTATAGTGTGTAATTGAAATATACGCATTCTCAAGTCCAATCATAACTGATAGAAAAGTCACTTATCGTTCTTAGTGATATTCCTAGACATTTAAGATATATTAAATGTCCACGCGATTTTATCTTCATCTGGGGTAAAGAAAAGGTATTAGTTACTTTCTTATATTTTCACAATGCTTTCCAAACTTCGGTACTTTATTAAACGTTATTTCGAATTCCGAGAACCTATACTATTCTGTCGAGGAGAGTATCGGTACTTCCGGTATTCGCCATAAATGAATCATTTTTGTAACTGATATCATTGCAGTGCATGAGGAGCGCATTTCACGCGAGAGAGGTGTTCTGTGAAGTAGATAGTGTCCATATGTTATCGGACAGATACTTTGAATGCGACCAACACCGCTTCGCCTATACATTTATTGCAGGCAATTTCGTGAACCCTTGGCTAATCCGTGTAATTGAGGCAACGCCAGCTAATCCGAATGCGCCTCACTCGCTATTGTTACAGGCTAAATGTTATTTATTGTCAAAAGTGCTTTATTTTTCCGTGTACGCGTTGTTAAATGCGTCAATTCGATTTGCGGGGACAAACTTAATTTGAGAAAATAAACAATCTGCCTCTCGTTTACGTCATCAAGAGCAGTTGATTATATTTAAATATTTGATGGGTTTTAATCGGATAATTTTGATGGGTTGATTGATGGGGAGGAGCTCGTTTCTGAAATTTACTAATTATTATATATATATATATATATATATATATATATATATATATATATGTGTGTATATATATGCGATTTAATGAAGGCACATGCTAACGTTATTAATTAATTTAATGTAATTAAAGCTTGTTTTATTAAGTTGTATTTTCAATGATGATCAATTATTATAGATTTGTTTGAATAAATATGCACCAATTATAATAATTAATGATAGCATGCTACTCATATATAATAATCGTTCAATTTAAAATTCGGTGAAGAGGAGGAGGACAAAGTCGAAAATCGAGGAATATATATATATATTATCCTCGCGTTTATAACATTAAAGTGGACGAAATATGTTCTGTAGTTGCCCGTCATATGGAAATGTTTTTCTCGCTTTAAAATAGGCATAAAGTCGGAAAAATTTTTGCATTCGTGCATTCTTATTGTAGAAATTTTTCAACCTATCGGGTGCATTTATTGAATTTTATTTCGTTAACGACGTGATAAAAAGCGAACCTTTATATTTTCAATCAAAAGTCTAAAAGTGAAATACCATGAAAATGCTATGCACACGATGGCATTTTTATAAGTCAATCATTCAAGATATCGAGTATATACTCGAACTTGAACTACGTTACGTTCTTTACAGGTTAGGTTGATGCTTTACAGTTTTAACTTCCACTATGACATGCAAATGATCCCACGGTACTTGAGCTCGAATGTACTTCAAGGTGATAAATAAATACGCAGTGTACTTACTAGAGTAGCATCATCCATATATACCGGGTGTCCCATTAAAATTATTCTGTTTTGAAAAACCGAAGTACCACAAGATTATAAAGTACATTGAAATATTTTAGTAATATGCATGGTAATATGCAATATTTATACGCAATATTTTTACAAATTATTTCATATGAAATATATATATGTATTCAAAATTCAATACATTTCAATACACTTCTATGCATCTGAATTCTACATTTGTCCTTACTCATTTTCGTTTTAATTTTAAGAATTTCTCATTTTTTGATTCAAATCTTTCCAAAATAATTGAGAATTATTCTTTACTTTAGAAATTTTCATATTTTGTAATTTATGATAATTGCATTCAAGCGCAATATGTATAAAATGGAATTAGATAAATTATTTTTGGATTTGAAAGCACTCGAAATGGACAAAATAAGGTTTCAAAAATGACGAAACCATATACAAAGCATTTTTATTCAATTCCAATGAACAATTATTTTCCATTTCATACAACAACTTCGATAAGAATCACTATAGTTACGTCTTCCACATTCAGTATTAAGCATTCGATTTGCATTGCCCTTTCACGGTGTAAAATCACTTCTATAGAGCAGCCATGATGGTGTGAAGACGGCTTGCCACAATCTGATGTTCATCCTTGCAGGAAACTACACTCGGTAAAGCCTGGGAAATGTCGCACACAAACCATATTTTCCGGTTCCCTTATTTTATCCGCTAAGTAACACCCTTATTCCCTCTTGCCTGACGTGACGGCTAACAATACGTCACAAGTATACTTTCTGTATTTATTATTTAATAAGCAACGTCGAAAATATTTTCCTTGCGTCTAGGTGTAAAATTTTATTTAGATTTCCTTTTCAATAGAAAACATTATACAATTTAATAGAAAACAGGTGCACGACATTGGCGTTAATAATTTCTAATAAAATACACGTTTGAGAAAAAAGTCTCGCAATAATAAATATCGCTATATCCGAAGAAGATGCGTTCGATTATGTAACAAAAAACTCAGCTAGGGAATTACAGGGCCAGGGTAAGGAAAACTAGAGAAAGATCCACCAGGCTTGATGAATTATTCACTAATGAAAAGTACTAAAATTACTGAGTTCAATAGAAAATTTACCCATGAGTCAAAGTTCACTTTAAGAAACATAAAATGAAATATATCAGAAGACTTTTTATTGCTTATAATTCTTCACAATTTTTTTTTATTGTCATCTTGCATGGTAGAGATGAAACATTGGTTCTATGACAAACCGATTTTTTGTTATACCAATAACGACAATTAAAATTGTATTGGTTGATACTTGTTACCGTCAACTACTATGAAACGGAAGACGATTTACCGATGACATAGGACAAATATTAAGATGCTTGCACGAGAACCGACGTTTGGGGTATATCGATGAAAAATAATAGACGACCAATCACGACTAATTTCCATCATGTTGGTTCTCCAAAATGATCTATCTAAGTATTGAATATAACCTTGGCAATATTAAGAGTGACGTATACTTCAATTGTTAATTGTTTACGGACATTGCTGAATCGGTGATCTCGCCCAAGGATGACTTCGTTTGATTGGTTTTATACGATTGTTTGAACCCATCATCAAACTTCTTTAATTTTCATCCAGGTTTAGTTCCTATCGAAAAGTTAACAAAAACAGCGCCACGGAAACAATGAAAAAGATTATATACAATATATATATATCCAGAACATAAGAGGGCCTGACGTTTATTTCCTTGGTTCAAGTTTGAATATATTTCTTGGCCTGGAGGATTTATCGTGCGCGAAGCGTATTTGTGAAAAGATCTCCCATTCCCCGTTGCGTGACCGTGCGAGTATTCGCGAAATGAAAGCGATCCGTTAATCGTGCCGACGTAATTTCGCATGCGTAAGCGGCGCACCGCGGACGTAAATATTGCGAAATGCTTGATGCGAAAAGGAATACAAGTCCCATACAACAAAAGTTTCGCGATTCCGCCTTAGCAAGGGTGCGCGTGAGGGTGACATTTGTTATCTCACGAAGGCATAAGTGTCTACGAAAGTTTCTACTCCTGTGCGAGCATCTCTAGTTTCTTTCCTTTCCAACAAAGTTGAGCATTTACTTCCACGTACGGGTCGTGCAACTTTTCACCGATATAACGAAATGACTATCCCAAAGTATAGCGAGGTGGGGCGCCGGGAAATGCGAAGGGTGAGTCGCATTCTTTTAAGTTGAATTTCGGAGAGTCAATGGACTGTAAACGTTGTTGTCTTTCAAACAACTTAACATACTTATTCACTCCGTGTTTTATGGATTCGGTGGTGTATTTGTTCGGCTGGAATGCTGGAAATACGTCATGTATATCGGAACTCGTGAAAAATGTTTTTAGACCGGTTGGAAGGGGTGCATCAGGTCCAAAGTGACGATGGGTCCATTTGGTTATTATTAATTACATGGCACTGATATGTTTATCAACTTCTCTTTACCCCATATAACCGTATAACTTATTTCAGTGGGAAAAAAAAAAACTCAAGGGAGTTAAACCTCATTAAAGCACGTCATCTTGGAAGATGTGCAACGTCTTCCTTTAGCCAACTTCCTACCACACTTCCCGAATCCCCTGGAGGAATTTCGGTTCCTTTGCTCTATAGTCGAAACCCTTGGAGGCACCGGCGTGGTGTGTGGTGGCCAAACAAGTTTTCAAGGGAACTCAGACTCGCTTTGGCAGTGTGCTCGAGATAATCGGCCTTTGGACTTCCACGTTAGCGACCAGCCTCGGTGATTTACATGGCAAACGCGTCGTGGAACGTGACCATCTTCGATAAATTTTTATGCTCCCCAAGGAGTAAACATCACGTTTGTTGCTTTGGACGTGACGCGACAAACGAATTTTGGAACATTGGACGCGTTAGAGAAAATTTATCATGCAAATCGCGCGAAAGATTTGTTTGTATCGCAAATCACGGCGAGCTTAAAAATGAGTTGACGTTCGGGAGAAACTCTTGCACGACTCGCGAATGAAGATTTTGCGCCGTCTTTTTATGCAAATTTCGAATTCTTCCTTCGCGAAACGGGTGGCATGAGAGGCTGCGAGATGTTTGTTTAATAAATTTATGACAGTCTGTACAAATTTGTAAACGACTGTGAATACAAAATTGGATGTCGGAATGTAATATTCGTTTGAATATTTGTTTTCAGGCCTGTTATATAGAGTGCCCTATGACTGGCTTAAGTAGCTTGATTCGCATTTTCGAAAATAAAGTCAAAACCTCTTGTTTGTGGATAATGTAATGATGGTGTAAAAAATCAACACTTTCGTAATCAGAAGTTTCATAAAGAATCACATCCTGAAATGGCATCCGACAGTTCCGGGTCACACTGTACGCAGTTCAGTCGCGATCCATAAAGAAACTATTTGCTGGATTCTATTTAGGCTTCAGTGTTTCTAGAATAAGATGTTCTTTGTGAACCATCAGTGACGTAATGAGGAATCTCCATATAAAATTCACGACAACCACGGTTTATATTCATGATCTTAGTAATATTCGATGAAACGCTTTGATAAAAATAAAAGAAGAAATTCCAGCGTGTTGGTTCATCCACGTAAAGCTGCAAGTGCCCAACGCACTGTGCGAATTTCTCGGGCAGAAAAGGCGCAATGAATGTTGGAGCCGAGCTTAGTTCACGCGGTAAACTTCACCGTGAACGGGCAAGCTCGGTGTCGTCAAAGTCACTAAACTACGTTCAACATGGGTTCACCCTACGGCGATACAACCTTGTTTATTTCAGTTCGAGGAACCCGGGAAAGTGACGTACACGATGATGTTGCCCTGCGCTATCCCTCTGAGAATTAACGATTGGGATGGCCGAACTCCTTCGTTGCATGTCTAATGAATTTTGTAGATCGCCTTTCATACGGGCTTCTAGACGTGTTTGCTATTCCAAACAATTCTCAAGAAGTTTGAGGCAGAACACAAATAATAATTTCTCTATATCCCAATACATAATACCTATACGCATCACTCAACTCAGGGAGGAAGTATATAATCCAAATCTATCAATAAGGACCATATCGTAAAAGAATATTTAAACCTAGACATATGACCCTATTAAAAAAGCACCTGAAAAGCACAGTTAATAAAAAGTTACACTTTAATTGAATTGGGATTAGCGGAGGTACATTAAAGAATGTGCATCCATACGTAACCAAATTCCCTATATGTAGGCCAAAACGAACTGTGGCATCGAAAATCGTGCTAATAATGTAAATGACAGCCATGAACTCTTTCCTAGTTTTATTCGCGTACCCAGAACAGTGAAACACAGTGGCGCGAAGTGAAAATCTGAACTCTTTGCGCGTTCCACCAGCATTCTTGCATCCCCTTTTTCGGGACCTCGAGCTTTGACGCTTTATACGTTTCCGTATCGCCTTTTCACCGGCCACCGCTTCAGGCGCAAGGCACAAAATAACTCCCAGCAGTGTTGTCTCGCATTGTGGTTCGTTCCACCATCCCTAGACGCGACGTTACTTCGTCCTCGTTCTCTCCGAGATAGACTTCCCATTGTGCGCGAGACTTTCATGCCGCACGTTTCGGGACGCACCAGGTCTCATAATTTGCGGACTGAAAAACTTGCTTGTGCTCCAGGTATCTCCAATTTTTATGCTGTTGATCTTTTGTTCGTTGTTACTCCATGTTAAATTATAATGAGAGCCACGTTCTCCTAGGTCGTTTCACCCCCCGATAATCACAACAGACCGTAATGTTATTGTTCTGAAAAAATCTAGACTCAAAACTCAAACATTATTACTCGTCGTTGTTCCAATGGACGTTGGCTACGAAGCGAATACCTGCATATTATCCCCGTAAAATCATGTTCCTATAATAAGACTTAATCAGGTCTCGGAATTGTTTAGACCTTGCTCAATGGCCGTCTCTTTGGTCCGACCTAGACTGCCGTTATCAGCATTGATACCGACGACATCGATTCATGCAGCACAGCAGAGATATGGAATAATCAGATTAGAGCTCAGTCGAGTGCGCGTCCGAACGACGAATGACAATGAAAACGAATCGGTGCTCGATCCTCCATCCACAGGTGGCCAATTAATTTACAAGCCACACTTTACGTGACGTCGATTGATACCCGGAACGCGAAGTCAATCCGCCGAGAAAGATGGGCCTTTCCGTGGATCTCTCCTTTCGCATCCACTTCCTCCAACCCTCTATGCTCCTCTGTTATCTACCAGGGGCGAATCTCGCCGAACGAAAGGTTTGTACTATCGCCGTCGAAATATCCCACTCGCTCTTCTCGGCTAACAGAGACTTCCACATAAAATGCAAGTCCTCCTCTTTTCAACCCTTATCCTTACCATTACGGTAAAGCCCCTTCGATCGGCAGTCTTATCGTCCAACTACGATTCCCGTATCGGAAATCATTCGGCGCTCGCTCGACGATGGCTCCTGGAAATTCCGCTTCTGATCTCCTCGGGACGCACGGAAGAATGCGTCCGATTGTCGTTTCGTTGAACAGATGTGTGTTCGTCGAATCATCGCTGCTCAATCTGGATTACGGCATTTTCGTAATCGAGCCCCGGCAGATTCTTCGGTTTGAATTCCTTGCAAACTGAGGCGCATACTTGCCACCTTAGTTTCGTACCATCTAAATTGGTTTTATTTCCGATAATTACGTTTTTAACTTGAGAAAAAAAATCGAAAGTCGTCGCAAATAGTACAGGAAACCTATTTCTGTTTACGTTCAGTGTACGTCCATTGTACGTCCATTGTACGTCCATTATACTTAAAAAGTTAACAATTTAATATAAACAAATCAGAAATCTTCCAGAGTAGAAAATAATTGACTTTCCCCTAACGGCCATTGACTTATTGACATTTGTAATTTATGGTCAACAGAATTACAAACATTAATATTGCTAAGAAAACCACTATTGCATGCGCATGACCTCTTCATGTTTGATCTTCTTTATGTTAATTTTCCACCTGGTTTAGTCCAATGAACATTTCGCCGCAAGAGTACGCAATTTTGGATACATCGGATGAACTGAGGAAATTTGATGATTATAAAATTCCTCGAGCTTTATTGCTTTCCAAAGCATATCCGTTTCATGTCCTATGACATATTTGCGGAAAGATATGGATTGCATTTTTAAAGAGTTTTCTTTCAAAAATGATGCAGATACAGTCTTAAATTCTGCATGGTACAAATTGACCCAAGCACTTTTCATCTCGATATAATGATTGAAGGGACCCCGTTCATTATATTATTGCATAAAATAAATTAATTTTGTGACTTCAAAAATATTTATATAAGGAATGCCCATCTGCGAAATAAGTAATGTCTGTGCACTAGTATAAAACTGCGCATCTGCCAAAGCAATTCGACAGATACAGGAGTGAACAATTGCGTTTTCCGCGATTTATGCTTTATCGATAAAACGATCATCTTTTCATCACGGACGTGCCAACACACCTAGGTTGACTTGGATTTGAATAAAACTGATGAGAACATTGACATACGTTTATATATATATCAAAGTTTTCTATATGTGTATATATACGTATGTATATGTACGTATGTATGTATGTTTGTATAATAGAAACTTTCTTGGTCCGACTAACTAACTGTTTGCTCGGGCCAACTATTTACATTTTTAGGTAATGAAGACTGGTATTCTCTGCCCCTACCTTCCTCATTCCCGGGAGGGATTAAGACTGTATCAAAGAAAACTAACACTTACCGTAAACTGGAGAACATTTACAAAGAGCGCATTAACTGCCCTAGTATTGTTTACGCTTTCGGGACGTAAACGTAATTCGCAATTCTACGGAGAAGATTGCAGAAAAAATGAAAGAAGACAAGGGTGTAAGAAAGGGATGCAATCTCGTAACACGGAATCAGTACATGTAAAGCGATAAGAGTTAGAGAAGGACGCGTAAAGAAAAGTGGTGAAAAGGGAGAGGAGAGATTGATAGAGATAACAGTATATAAGTTCGCGAGTGGCGAAGAGAGATGGGCGTAGGGTCGGGAAGTGAGACAGAGAGAGCGGTGGTGGTAGAGAGAAATAAGGGGGTGGATGGAAACAGGGAAACGGGGACAGTGTGAATGGGAGTGCGAGAAGGAAGCAGGATGGCCGGGATGCGTCTGCGAAATTCAACCAAGCTGTTCCGCTGGTAATAATGGACGAGAGGCAAGCGTTGAAATGCAAATTAGAGAGCGGGTCGCGGACAGCTTGATACATGTGCGGGATTGTGGTTTCGTGCGACGCACACGCCACCTATATTTCTGAAATAAAGGAGTTTGCTTTGGAGTTTTGTCGTATAACGCCGCGTGTATGCGAGTACGTGTTCGCTGCGCTTGGTTGTGTCTGCGTGTGTGTATGTGTGTGGGTGTTTGTGTGTGAGTCGGTGCGAGCGAGATATATATGCACAGGACCGTGTTAGGAAAACGCCGGGTCACGAGTGGCGTCGTCTCTCGCACACCTGGGAATGGCCGCCTACTACTCCGCACGCGTTTAGATCGTTGCCACCCGACGTAACAACCCGCAACCGCGTACCTGATCCGGCTTCCTACGTTTCCACCTACATATACACGGCCGCAGAGTTTTCGCGGCGATGACGGTGGCGACGATGCGCTGGTGACGACGACGTTGGTGACGACAACGCGCTACCTCCTACGCCCATTTCCCGACTTCGAGTTCCCCAGTTTAGCGTAGTTGATACGGGTGTGCTTTAAGCCTTTATGAATTCAATTAATTCTTCCAAGTATATGTTTATTCAGTCGTTGGCTGGAGTGAGACGGAATACATTTTCTGCTTATGCAGATAGGAAAAGAATGGAATGGGTTGTTACCGTGATTTGATTAATACTAATGGAATCAGGATCTGCAGACGATTTAGGAAAGAATCTATGGATTGAGACTAAACCATAGAGGCCGACAGTTCAGTCGGTGCAATCATCCAGTGCTAATTGGGCTACTGGACTGGTTAAACTAGGTATTCATCGAATTGATGTGTAAATTCAAGCTTTGTCGGTTGACGTGCAATCTATTATAGATCTGTAGAGTTGGACGAGTTTGCTATCGCGTTTCTTTGATAGCTGCTTTAGCACGAGCCAGACATAATGATCACACAGGCCACACAAAATTCGATTGGCCTTCAGACCCAATAACCAAACTATATTTTGTTATATTGGAGGTCGTATAACATTAAGCAGTACTTTTCTTTCCAAAGTTCATTAAGATGTCTGAAAGAGCAGCCTTTTAAGATCCATTTTGAAAGAATCTTTATTCTTTATCAAGAAAAAGTGTTTTGGATTTTGGTAGATCTCTGGTAGAAAATTTAACGAAGCCATGTTCAAGCCATGGCCAAGGCTCCAGAAGCAGAAGCTGACTCTTTAGAATTAGCGACGAATCCACGCTAGAAATCGATATACACAAAGATCATCATAAATGTATATTGGACCTTTGCAAGTCCCAAGGCACACTTGAGATGCATACTTGGAAAAACAAATGAAAACTGTACAATTTCTGTACCACAAATGTGATGTCTTATTATAACTGTTTATACTTCCTTATAAATGCAATGGACCTTATTACAAGGTTACAGCAACCTTAGATTAAACTTGTTTTAACCTCACATGAGGTTCTGTGCAGTTTGGATTCAGTGTTACCTGTACACTTGTATATCATTGCTAATTAACTTTTTTAATATATGTATATGTTACATTTTAATGGCAACTATTGTTACATTTCTCGTACATTTATGATTTCTACCAGGGACATAATTACAAATACGAGTAATTCGAATGGTTCTTCAGATATTCGGTATAGCTGATTAAGAATTTAAAGTTAGAATTAGAAAATTAAAATGTCATCCAATATGGAATGAAGGAACCTCCAGGAAACTCCAAGTTATGAGTCCCAAGCGAATTTGGTCGATTTTTAAAACAATCGTCCGCCATATTGGATCCACCATATTGAGTTCTTTTTTTTTTAATAAAGAAAGACAAAACTAGTTAGTGTATAACTATTTATTATATACTTATAAATTTATTAGTTTTCCAAATATTCTAATTGCAAATATCCAATCAGAGACATCGGAAATCTAACAAGAAATGTGTTTCTTGCACATTTAGGTTTAAATGTTTTGGCAAACTGACGTGTTAAGGCTATTTTAAGGTCAGCTTTAAAATATAGATTAAGAGTTACGAAAAGTATACTTTTTCATTATTCGAAACAGAGGCTCATTAACTCTGAGCAATTGTATGATCTAATAAGTTTGCATAAATAAACAAAAATTCTTCTGGATTTCCCACGTTCAAACCTGAATATATAATAAGGAAGTTTGTGACAAGAGATATTGCGAATTCCGCGGGATAAAATATTAATTTCATACTCTAGAATGGATGATTCGCATTCCAGACGAGTTAGTTCTACGCAACATAATCTAGAAATGTGCTTGATTCTTTTCTTCATTTTAAGATAATAAAGCAGTGCGGGAGAATATCAATTTTTAACAATTAAAAGTTGACAGTTCATCCCGCTGAAGGTTGTTATAAAGGAAATCGATCAATGAATAAATCACAATAAGTCTAACTTCTCAATCCTTTAAAATTTCAATTACAATTATTAAAAAAAAGTACAATTATCTCTTACTAATGGTGATGGTTTAAAATCCAGTAAATTCGCTAATTTGCAGTAAAAAAAATTTGTTCAATGTTATTTTCCAATTTAGCGATCCAAACCTCATAAGATAAAATATAGTGACATTGAATGTACACGATGACTGTAAATCAATATTCAAATATTCAAAAAAGGATATATTCCCAGGGGAATTCGTTAATTCTATGGAATTGTGAAATTAGGAACAAATGGACGTAAATGTTTACCTTTCGAATCAGAATGTAATTTATGTGATAATGAATGTACATCGACCTAGTACACATCGCCACTCTGAACCGCAAACGTTTGAATTCCTTTGCAATATTGTCTGTTTCGAAGAAAGTCAGAGCTTTGTTGTAAATTAGAATTCGCAACTCATCGAATGTATGAATCTGACAACTTTTGAATATGAGTTTGATAAATTAAAATGAAAGATACATTAATTTCTCTAGTTATTTATGCCTGTATGTATATATATATATATATAAATACAAACGGTTTCAACAAATTTTTAGAAAAAACAAAGAAACAATTTCACAATGAATTGGGCACAATTAATCATGTTATTAAAGCATCATATAATGGACTAAAATTATTATTTGACATCTTGATGTACGATTTTAGCTATTTGAGGAGTTGCACTGCAATTGCAGCATTTTTAATAAATCTATCAGGCTCGTCTATCGAATTATCGATGTTGACATTTGCATTGCAATAATAGATCTTGACTACATTTAAAAATGCATGATTTTCGTTGTACATTATTATTACTTTCCATATCCAGACCACCCTCACAGAAAAAAATATGTTTGGTGTCCAAAATGACACCCACTTGGGTGTAAATCTGAATTTTTTTAGTGTTTACACCCACTTAGGTGTCATGTTTCGGGCCCCGAACAATATTTTTTTGTGAACTTTTGAAAAATCTACAATATCCTACAATACTAACGATGTTATACATTCACTTATTCAATTATTTATGTCTAATGTAAACGATGGTAATACATGATATTATCTCCTAAAGCTACACGTTACGTTTTTGGTAAAAACTTACATAAAGTTTCAAGTACCGATGGTCATTAATGAATTTTATATTTATTGAAAATTCTCAAAGAGATCGAAGCAACAACCCTGGAAAAATGGATCAGATATCATTATATCTGGATCATATATATTCCAGATATATAACGATATATAATTATATAATTATATATGGATTTTGACCTGATATAAGAATATATATATTACTCCGATGTAATTCTCCGGCGAGATACATATATATATATATATATATATATAAAGAAATATATGGAATACCGTCAGTTCCAGGTCCAAAAATGGCACATTACCGATAGTTCCAGGACAAGTGCATACTTCCAGGACCGTCCTGGAAATTTTTTGGC
>JAPYZR010000509.1:0-31043 GCA_030522945.1 Trichopria nigra | reverse complement strand
TCCACTATTAATGCCTTGTTCTTAATTGTTATTACGAAAATTCAGTTAATTATGGTTTTTTATTATGAATTTTACGTCGTTACGTATTCTTTGAGTCACCTATGACATTTTGGGCGAAAAAAAAAATTCGTTTTTTGTTCGAACAAAACTTCAGGGTGCTCTCAATCCTTATTCCTCCTTCTCGTAATCCGTGATGCGTGCTTCGCCTTACGGGTCTTACGCGTCTTATATACGACCCCCTCCCAACACGAAAATCATGGACCCCGTGCGTGTCTTCCTCTCCACCTCTCTTTCCTCGTTAATTACGTGGTTGCGATTAGAATCCGTCCGTGGCTTCCGAGAATTCACCTGATGTACGCGCGCGACTCTTCCTCGCCAGGGCCAGGGAACGAGTTAAAAACTAGTCTCGCCGCGTACACGCATCCGTATAGCCTTATTTCCTTTATTCTCGCCCGTCCCTCGAAAAACGGCCTCGATCACATACGTATATGTGTAAAGGACTTGGCGCTTTTCCTAGCGTTCAAGTGCACAGCCGTCACTCCACGGTATTTGTTCGAAAGAAGAATTCCATTTCGACACATACATCATATACATATATTTGTCTTACAGAAATTTTGAGTGGTGCAACCAACCTTTGTCGAGCACGTTCTGCAAAGAAATAAAGTTATTCTTGAAATTTCAACGCGATTAAATTACTGATTAAGTGGCGAAAATGATGGTTGCTCACTTTTCAACGGGCTTCATTCGGACGCCTCTACTATTACATCCGTATGTACTGAGCTTTTATTGTAAACGAATACGGCTATCTCATGTTCTTGAACAGAAATATGAATCATTTCGCTGGAATTTTGTACTTTCAAGAAAATGGCGCTTTCATTTTTACGCCTGTCTTGTGATTTTTCGTCAAACTCGTTATTCGTTCCTCCTTCCCCTCGGGGCTTTCGTGTTTGAATCGTTGCGTATAGAGATCCCATTCCGTTCGGCTGGAATCAGTCACGCGAGCGACTGGTCGATAACGCTAATTGTATAAGAAGCAAATCGCCATATCTCGATTACGTCGCACGCTCGTCATCGACATCGGCGACCTGACAATCTACGCTCGTAACGCACGTGATTGATGCATTACTTTCTTCACTTATCCTCTCATAAAACTAAATATTGATTATCAGCGGATCGCGACGATAAACCATGTAAAATATGCCGAATTTGCATTCATTTTGTAATTTTCACACACTTTTATCCGGCGATAACTGCTCTCACGGTATACATATATGCACCCATCGTACTTACGTACTTATTTATCGTCGTAAGTATGTGTGTATATACGAGGCTAGATCGTTGGGCTGCCACCCTCCTCCGTGAACGTATTACATTGGCCATCGATTACTAGCCGATTTCTATCCTCAACGTTCGGATCACGCCTCCGTGTATCCGTTCCACTAATTAGAAATTGCTCTATCGAGTGGTCCCCAGTCAGCGACCAACTATCTCTCTTGTAGATTAATCGGCCGGCAATGAGCGAGTGAAACTAAGATTGTCACTCGGTTCGCGATTTCTATCACAACGAATCTATTCTTTATTTAAATTATCTTTAGAATTTTTCCTTCTTCCCGAACTCAAAGTTAATTTGTTTCACACTCTCTCTCTCTTTCTCTCTTGTTTAATCATTGGATTATTTTTGTATGGTCGGTTATAAACAACGTTTCGATTATTATTATAAAATAAACCTTTATATCCATCATCACTTTCATCCATATTTTATAGTTTTTCTCTTTTTTTTTTTTTTAAGATCCTATAGGGATTTAATTTTCCCACATAAATTTATTTTCATTACCGGGGCAATTGCACCGCCAATTAGCAACTCGCACTCGCCGCTATATCATTATCATTTTCATTCGCAAATTTACATTTCGCTTTCATTACCGTACTAGCATCTCATTTTTTTTTTTAGTTTTCCGTTCACGCATAATACGCGTATATATGTGCCAGGCATTCCGTAAATACATCCACGAATCGTATAATGTACTTTCAAGTACCTCCCCGAGCAGCGTTTCCACCGAGCGACCAACCACGCTTACTCGATGCGAGGAGCTAAATTGAGGAAGTCCTCCAGTCATCCGGATTGCCTTGATCTCAGATTCGGTAATCGAATCTAATCGAAGACCTATTGCGTGCAATGTGCTTCCAGTAGTTGGGTTAGGAAGTGGAAAAAGGAACCTCGACAAATAAGCACTGTGAAAACTTGTTGATACTTTCCCTTCTTCATTACTTTTGTCATGCTCATTTGTTATCGTTCAAATTAAAACAATCGCATGTTTTCGATGCATTCTCCACGGAATGTTTTTATCATCAAATTTCAGTACGATTACATTCAGTATAAGTGCACGTTTAGTGCGGTCCGATAATCGTCGAGTACATATACAGATGTGCATTGGAATAGAGAAATCATTATTACGATCATATAAATGCATCATGATCATTTAATACTGTTCCGAGAGAACGGCATAAAACGGTTAGGTCAATACACGCAGAACTGTATCGCACAAGACGCGAGTGGTTTTGTAATAATAGCACATATATATGTATATGGAAATTTTACTAGCCTATTCAAAGTAAATGCTTAGGATCCATTCTTCATTCGGATGTGTTGTAGATATATAACGTTGACGCGTATTAAAGAAATAAACGTAATGCAGTATATTTGTAGTATTTGTATATATATATATATATATATTTAATGTAAGAATATTCCGAGCATTTCAAAGTCCTTCTGCACTTTGCGTCCTGCTCTTGAAACGCTGGCATTCAGCTATTATGCTCACGAATGCTAAACATGCATATATGAAGATTTGTGTACAGTCGGACACGGAATGAGGTTTGCAGCCACAAGCTCGCTCGCCGATGCTTCGCACGTGGGTTCCCATTTGTTATACTCACAGTAAGTTTGAGCGAATGCGAATCCAGTTGAAGAGGGCGCGCACACACGCACGCACACACATAAGCAATATGCGCACGCATAAACGAGCAACTTTACTCTACTCGTCGAGGTAAGGAACATCCATAGCATCTATACGTGTATATATACCAACCAAGCGAGATGGATATATACTCGGGCTGATTTATACTTCAGCATGAACATAAAGTGCGTAGCACGAAGAACAGGGGAGCAGAAGAGACACGGAGGCGTCGGGCAAGACGAGACGCGAATACAAGCGCTGATTTGTTCGTGCCGCATCGTATATATGGGATATCGCCGAGTTTACTATAGATCGAGATTTTATTCCGACGGATAAGGGTTGAACTGTCATATCAAAAAACGAAGGTAAAGAAAAATAGTGAAAAGACTATGAAATGCGCGTCATTAGCATTGAAATCGTATAGCCGTGTCTCTAATTGAAGCCAAGTTCGGCGATCGGCGATCTTCGAGAATGCACGTGTATGCTCGTAAATGTACAATTCTTCGATTACACAATTACACGGGATGTAGCGAGTGTTGCAACACTCTTGAAAGAATAAGTAGCTAGGCTCGCGTGGGCGTTGAGGCATCTCGTTTGCAAACGTCTTAGGGTTTATTACCTATATTGCCCACAGTCTCACACATTGTCAAGGTTCCTCCAGCTCCATCTCCATGCCCCCCGTCACTTGTGCATTTATGACTTGCAACGATGTCGTGGTGGCGTTGGTCCCCGTGATGGACACGGATGCGATTCTGATGGCGATGATGAATTTCTCGCTCTTACTCCGAGATGGCTCCTATTTGTAACGGAATCACATCTACATGCATGAAGAAATGTTTTAGTCCTTTTGCTGCCACGATAATCATTGATCCCGGTTATTTGAACCAACGCACAAAAAGACCAAAATTTTTAATCAATACGGTCATCGCAGCTCATAAAATGTTTAACTCTCTAACGGTAGATATCGTTTTCTCTCTTTCTCTTCTCTTTTCAAAGGATTCGATTCAACTTCTCTCGAAATTCTCATCTTTCATCCATGCGCCGACGTACCTCTGTAGAAATAATTCACGCGAGATGAGCGAAGAAGAAAGGAGAAGAAGAGCGGAGAGGAGAAGAGCTTCCGAGGAACATCCATGTCCGAGAACATATATATAAGACGACCTCCGTCCAGCGGAGAAGGACAGTGACGGATATCGGTCGATGCTCGAAACGAGTGTGGTCGACGCGGCGTGCTGTCCCTGGGTGGCATTTGGCTGCGTGGGCTCGCTCCATGAATAATCAACCCGACCGAAGTGGCTACTAAACTAGACAAGATCTTTTCTCGTTTCTTTTTGCCGCTGCTGCTGCTGCTGCTGCCGTTGAAAAAGCGGATTCGTCTTTGCCTCAAACTTAAAAGATAGATGCGATAGTCGATGTCGACGTATTCGTCATTGGCCAAGAATCGTCCCAGTCTCCAAGTATTATATTTCTGGGCTACTAAAGGAATAAAATGTTGACGATTCAAATGTACTTTTCTACGCTTCATCCGAAATTCAGATTCGTTGGCAATATCTCATTCGCGTATAATTATTCTCATTTTAAATATCGCTACGGTTATGATTACTTTTGTTCGTGATATATGTATAGATATACTGTAACTCTGAAAGTCTGCATCTACTGGGGATACTTTGTATCGAAGAATTCTCACGTGTACATTCGGAGAATATTGCGAGCGCAGCCTGCGAGATTTTACGAGGGTACTATACAAGGAGGATGTAGCTTCTTCCACTTATGCGCGTCTGTTACCGCACCTCATCGTAATCGCGCTACAACACGTTGCTTTCGCACGCGTCACATATCACTTGTGTATATATTTATTCCCGCAGCAGTCCTTCAAGGGTAGATTTTACCGAAATGCGTGCGGATTTACGAGCAACATGCACGTACGTGCTTCTTCTTCAAGATCTGGAATACTACTCTTCTTCCTCAATTGCAGTTTCGCATTGAACGGTAGTCTTTCGGGTAGTCTTTCGTTTGTCCGAAAGTTTATTTATATCGACATCGGCGTGAATCTCGTACGTCGATATCGTTTATAAAACATCGTTATTTACGTGCAAATAACATCGTGCGTATAAATTATAGACGACGTGCGCCAGTGGGTGGCGTTTTATCGCAGTTCAATAAAATTCAGGATCGATTCATTGAATTTCAGAAACACAAATCCATAAAATTATACTTCTCTCTCTCTCTCTCTCTCTCTCTCTCTCTCTCTCTCTCTCTCGGTGCACAGTGCGTTGCACATTAAACTATAATTCCGCGTTGTATAAATCTTTCTAAGTAAGATAAATTACGTTTACTATCGTCGATAAGGCTTTAATCTTTTCATATATGTTTTGAAAACAAAAATGAAGCGCTCGGACGTTTGACATTGCCCTTTTATTTCGACTTGGCAATATTGTAGTGTAAACGAATACTTTTATTATCGGCGTCTAGAAAGAAGGTTTAATTTTTATTTAGCCATTCATCAGTAACCCGGATGTAAACTAATAAACATATGTGTGTCCAAGAAATAAATTTAAAGTCCCCACTTTTGGTATAATTTCATTCATCGTATCGGCGGCTATTATTGTCGCATTAAAATGAGGAAAGGATCGCAGCATCAAGAGAGCAACAGCCGCGTTCTTGAGCAGTTCGCGCGAGAACAATGGATAACTGCGAGAATACGGTAGTTGGATTCATCTCCGTAGAAAGAAAACCACACCCTGCAGCCGAGGATGAGGCTGCGTTTGCGTATTACTATATACATACATCTAGAGACGTTAGCTCTTTTATCCTAGGCGTCCGTTCCTCAGAGAGGCACTGACTCGCTCGTAAAACCATACTGCAATTGCCTCATTCTTCCTTCCTCCCTCTACCACAATGTCCATTCTTCTTCTCCTTTTTTTTTCTGCTTTCAGTTAAGACCGCTCGATACCATCTACGAGGCACGCAGTACTCTTCATATTTTACCATTACCATATCAGGTTCTCTCCGCTTAATTCTCGTGGACGCAGTCTTCTTATGAAATGTACACACGGTCGCACACGGTCGTCGAACAAGCGCGCCAAGACCAATTTTTCCTTTTCCCTTCCATTTGCGACAAGAACAGGGATCTCGATGCGACGATTAACGCTATTTTCTTTCAACATCTTACCTCGTTTTAATTGGTATATTACGCAATTGGTGAGGCGAAATGATCTCGTTTGGAAAAACTTGGCCTGTTTATGCATATCGGCCGCATATGTTCAAGATTCAGTAGTCATGGGTCGGATAGACTATGCCAGAAGACTTCCGATGAGCGGAGGAAAAGAAGCGCAAAATGTCGAACGTTCTCTTCCGCGAGGTCATCTAGCTTGGAAGTCACTTAACCTTTGACTTCGATACCACCACGTTCCCATAAACGTGCGGTCTCAGGATCACTTTATACTCCACCTTCAGCGCGTGCATCGGGGTTAAATCGACTGCGCATAGGCTCGATTCTAGCGCTCTGTCCGGTAGTATTAACTGTACGTACGGCAGTACATGGTGCACATATATGCAAAAAGAAAGGACTTCCCTTCCTATTCCAAAATTATTCCTCTATAACAATGAAATGAGTGCTATAACCCTAATTTCATTAGATTACGTCATATCATTTACGAAAATATACAAGGTCGAAATTCGATCAAGCACACTCTTATATATACTTTTTAAGCACGCTTTCACTTTAATTTCTTTTAATTCCTGTAAACTATCGGTTCGTGTACTTTTTCTCTATTGTACACAGCTGCTTATACGCTGGTTCTCGATCTTTTTATCTTCAAGCTGCGCCTACTCACATTTAAACCAAGTAGACGTGGCTGAGCATACACGTCCTTTCGCGTAATTTCATTATTTTGCGATGCTCTGGTGATAGGGATGGTCGTTAGTAAGAACCTTACGTGGAAGCCGACTGACCCTTGCTGTATATGTTGCACGGTCATCCACGAAAGAGCAGGAAGTGGGGTTCCCGCAACAAGATTCTCCGGCAGTAAGCCTCGGTCAGTGTGCTTGCGAAAAGATAAAGGAAGCGCATTCGACCGCTACTCGCAAGTTCTGGACCCAACCCAGCCACGTATACAAAGCGAAAAGGATAGACGACCGGAAAGTACAATACGCAGGAGATGCATGCACTTGAAATCGGTCTAGCTATTCGATATCAAAGAAAAAATCCCGACTACTAGGCTATTTTTAAGTTCATCTTTTGAAATTTACATATATATATATATACATGCACTTATCTCTACAAGTTCTTTTCTGTGGCAGCGTTCAAAAAGATCGATTTCTTTCGTAGAAGTGGGAATAGCTCGAAATTGCTGCTTCGGCAGAGTGACAAACTTCTCACTTGACTAAGATCTCTATATGGCTATATGTACATATATAAATTCCTAAGGTATTCCAGATGCCAACATTTTTCGACGATAGAATTGGCTAAACCCTTAGTTTCCCTAGAGCGCAATGCTTTACAGATAAGATTTTTGATACGTCAATCACTAAAGATATGGATGGAAGATCAAGCGAGGTATATTATAAATATACATGTGTTTATATATAAACTTCAAGAAATGCACTGAACACAGTTCCTTGCGGCATATTCCCGGCGACGCAGAGTGTGCATACTGTTAGAGACGCTTATGCATACGTCTCTACTGACACAGCGAGCACTTGCGGGTGGCTATGGTTTCGCTGAGGTCGTGGCGATCTGATTTATTTCTCGTGCACCAACATCGTCCGCGGTCATCGTCGGCCGCGACTTCCTAGAGATGCAGATATCGTACGGCAGTCGGATGCTTCTATAAGGCCTCTCGGTGCGCCGCGCGCCGCAATGTAGGTGGATGGATTCAGGGCCATTGAGGGACAAGTACGACAATGTTTGCCTCTTACCGAGAGATTTCCGCGGCGATCCGTATCTCCCTTAATTACCGCAAGCTTTTTCTAACGGTTCTCGATCCTCCGGATACTCGCAAAAACTTTCGGAACACGCGCGCACACTTTACTTTGAATCAAAACACATGGATTTAATCGCGCGGTGACAAGGGGAATATAGGGGTTAAGTAGACTTTTAACGCTTGAAATGTTTCAACCAGAGGACGGAACGCGAAAACATTGTTGGCAAAGGTTCGAACGTAAAGCATCCTGCCTTCTCTGGTGCTTTAAATTCAGCGCCGATACGTCCGACATTGACATCGTTGCAGAAGAATAGAGGGTGACCTTTTCACGCGTAAAGAAAGGAAGATCCGTATATATCGGCTTCGAGATCCATATTGCCGCGCGGTTGGCGAGTACGTAAAAGACCTCGGCGCGCATTAATCACGCAACACGACAGTGACAGCGGGCACGGACGCGTAAGTCACTTGCGCGAGCGAATACCTCACGGCCGCGTACGCCACTGCTTCCATTAAACCCGCTCGTGGGTGGTACCGAGGAAGAAACACCTTGACAACTTGAGCGAAAACTTGAAAATCATCGTAAATAATTAATGGCGAATAAAAAAAAAGTGAAAGACGTGAGAGGATCCACGTTCCTCGTTTGTGCCATATCCCCAACGGGCGACAGTCTTTTAGCTATATACTTATCTCGAGACCGGCAATGACAAAGTGATACTATTAGGGATGATGATGCGGTGATTGGCGTATCGCTGCTAAAACACTTTTCAAAGTATAAGTTGTCGTGTGTGTGCATGTATTAATTTATACTTTTGATAAGGAAAACTGCGTCGTCGGAAAAAAATGTGGAAAAAATGGAAGATTATTAAACAGCGTGACGTTTGAAGAAATTTCATTAAAATTCGCTTTCACGGCTCGATATTTTAAATCGCGCATCGACACGCGATGACGGATAACATTCCATTATTTGCTTTACGGGTGTCCGTCAAATTATACACTGTTCAAATAAATTGCACGATAAAGAAGGGCACGGAGCGAGTTGTGTTGCTGCAATGAAGACGCGAGCACTCAAAGACAATTTCCGACTAATTCGTCACGTTTTTTTCAGCGCCCCATCAACGATGAACAAGAATAAGAACAGAGGACGTCCCGTACCATTTCGTCTTATTGTATTTTCCGTATACCCTCCGCGTATACGTTCCTTCCTTTCTTTGGAAGTCGATCAAAGTGATGGCGAAGCCGCGCTTCGTACGAGTGCCTTCCGTTCGTTCGTCTTAGAACAAAGTAACGTTTTTGTAATTCACCTCTGCCGCGCAAGGAACGACGCGGCCGGCAGCGTAAGTCACGGTATTTCTTACTGCAGCGAACTAAAGCAATTCACCGAGAGCAAAATTCCGTGGCGAATCTCGCGATAAATAAGAAGGTGCGAGTCCTTGCGCGCGAACGCGCCTTTCGCTCCCGACGATGCTATAGGACGAATAGTTGTAAATTCGAGTTTTACCGGCGCAGCGGAGGCGTAAAATGTAGACTTTGCGAAATAACACGATTGACGCTGATGTAGAGCGCGTGTCGTACACTCAAAACTCCCAACTAATCGCTAAAGTTATAACCGAAAATCCGTGGGTTCTTATATACCCCACACTTAAGCGCATTAGGAACTTTATACTAGCGTATATAAAACGTCGAACGGGGATTCGGGACACATTAATAGTGTTTTCCTTAAATGTCATATATATATTATTCGATCCTAGTTTTTAGCCTCTTTTTAACATTCTATGCTCAACGTGAAGTTATTATCGGAAAGTTTTCAGCTTTCTGATCTTTACATTTTATCCAGCCTCACTAAAAAGCACGACGCATAATAAAAGATACAGTCACGGCTTCAAGGAAGCACATCTTCTACTTGGATTCTTGCGAGTCGTATAAGATGACCGACAAAAGAGGAGACGAGAGAATTTGAATAGTGGAAGAAAGGAAAAGGCAAACGGGTAAAGGGGGAATGAGATAGAGAAAGAGAGAGAGAGAGAACAGGGAAGATGAAGAATCAAGTCCGGATCACGAAGCAGAGGGTCCCACCCACTACAAGTGGCCCTCCACTTCGAGCCTGGACTCGTGACCACCCGAGGCTGATACGTCGAACCAAAACTTGGAGACTTCTCCGTCTCTCTCTCCCTCACTATCTTTCCACTCCTCGCGTTCTCTTTCTTCGCCATCTCCTCTTAGCAATGCGGCTCTCACGAATATCCTTCCCATGATTTACTCCCGCGTCTTTATCGATCCTCTAACTCTTGGCAATATCGAGACGGAGAGATGAAAAAATTCTCGCGATTCTTCAGAGTTGATCGTTATACCAGCTCTATAGCGAGGTATAGTTTATCCCGTTGAGATATCCTAGTCCATACTGTATTATATATCTTCCATGCAAACTCATCGCATAAACGTCCAAAGGTAGAGAAAGATTTATTTCACCCGCAATATCATTTTACCTGAACAATTCCAATTGATGCTATTTCCTCAATCGAAATTATTTAGCTTCGTGTTTGGAAAAATGCAACAACAGCTCGTATTTAAGAACGAAGAAAATGATCAATTCTCAAACTTGTTTGTGACATGTACGTATGCATGTACATATGGTTGCATGTATGCATGTACCTTAAAACAAATGACGTTGCTCGAGCCGAGTGCCAAAAAGAGGAGGCAAGCGTATATATGTATATGGGAATAAATTTGTCAGAAACACGTGAAAATACGATTATTGCATTGACGTTAAAAAAAAAAAAAAAAAAAAAAAAACAAGAAAAAGATAGTAATTTGCAAATCACTTTTAAATTATAATCTGGATGTAGCAATTACTAGACTGAATCTAATTGAAAGGTTAAAATCATCAATCTACATTCGCAGTGGTTGCCATAAAGGTGATTTGCCTCGCGGCTATCGAACGGAACGATCCTTTTCTCCGTTTTTACCTTACCTTCGCCCTCCCTCGAACGGCCTACGCGGACAAAGATAAAGTCCGGAATGATCGACGCAGTAAATAACATACAGAATGTGCATATATGTAAATCACGAAGGGCGCACCTACGCCCCTTTGCCCCGATCCTCTTATCCCTTTTTAACCCTCGCTTCTCTTCTCTCGGCCTCTAAATTTCTTTGTATATCTTTACTCGTCGTCCCGTCGCAGCACCACTTGTGGAAGACGAGGACATAAACGTGCGCGTGTGTCTTTTCTTTATTTCGATGCTTTTAAATGACAGGTAATCGTGCGCGTTCTGATCTGTTTATCGTAATAACGATCATTTTCCTTTGGTAATTATACTTGCTTGCTTACTTAACTTTTCTTCACGTTCGCAAACTTTACCGCAAACCGTACAATTTATTAATCTGCAATTATGCCAGTATTATTGACTTGTCGAATTATTGAGTAAATTGCAACATTTCATTATTAGATCAATGAATATTGCAATTTTATTCTACGCGAAACAAAAGTAAAAGAAAGACGGTAAGATTTTTCGCAACACGAGTAAATATAAATGTGAGAAGATCCGAGCGCCTCTCTTTACTTTGGAGAAATGTTTGGTCAGCCGGTTAATCGCGATATATCCGAGTTCGAGGGCTCGAGCATTCGCGCATACCCGGATCGTAAATATGGACGCGATTGTCCTTTTAAGCGGCTCATCGTACCCATTTCGGTCCTCTGCTCCAAGCTGCCGTGACATGCCTTGCCTTGTCATGCCGAGCCGCATGCCTTACTACGCCGGAGCTCCAACATATGGCCGAAACCCACCGATTATTCGTAAAGGACGGTAGTCGTACGACGAGGCTATTGTGAACACCAAGAGCCTTCGTCTCCCCGTGAGTCCGAGGCAATTTTTTTTTTTTTTTTCGTTTCATTTTTTGTGCAAACACAAGCATTTACATAAGTTTGCATACACGTTTGGGTGTTGTCTCCCTTTTACGTGATTTTTGTTTTGTTTATAAATGTATTATTAAATAAAATGTATCAAATTCTCTAATAATACGTAGTATTGATTTCCGAAAATTAACATCACTGAAAACAGCCGATCAGAAAGGCGATCAGTGGCTAAATGCCTTTGCGGCGACAACCACGCGAAACAACCTGTTGATTGTCTTAAACCTGTTGCGCCGAGGAACTTTTCCTCGCTTGAACGAAATTTTCTCCCGGTTCTTTGCTTTTTACAAGTTGCAACGAATCGGTGATAATTAAAGGATGAGAAGTTGACCAAATGATTCAAAGAATAAATGTTAAACTGGAAGACTTGATCAGATTTAAAAGGCATACATAATCGGCTACATTCATTACATTTATTATACTTTAAGCAGATGTATGTAAAACAACAGTTCTTATTCCGGTAGTTGCTAAAATTGTGCACGTAACAATTGATTGGCATACCGCCTTCTTCGTTCGAGGAACGTCATCCGATGCAATGTCAGCGAACGGTACAGGAAACCCGTTTCTTAAGCTGATCGTAAGGCCTCATTCGCTCTTCTCTTTTGCATCCGCTAGTGACGGCAGGTAACGTGCCGTGCCATTGTCGCGTGGCCCTCGAATATATTTTTGTTTCATCACCGACTAAAATATTACGTATTATTTGCCAATTTCTCTAATTCGAATCTGACTCAAGTTTGCGATTTGGCTGGGTCAATGTCCGAGTTGTATGTTCTACAGGGTTACTCCTTCGATCCTCACAATTAGTAGACGTTTGGACCATTAAAGTATAGAGAAGAGAAGAGGTCGTAATTGTAACGAGTTTTTAAACGGACAACGGATGACGTGCAAACATTTTTACGCACCCCCACGATGGACGCGTTCGTGGTCACTCGAAGACGTTTGCACCGCAGTCGGTGGTTTTTCTTAAAGAGAGAAAGAGAGACGGGACGGGCCTCGGTTAACTTTAGGCTTCCCTCTTCGACGTTACGGCTATGGTTGGTGCAGCTGCAGTGGTTATCCCTCGTAGTTTTCTTTTGTTGCAGTATTTTTTGAAAACTATTATTAATATCATCATCTCTGTCCGGAATAAAATGTACAAATAAAAAAAGTAGATTTCTGAAGTAACTCTGAACTATCGAACTGACGAGTTCCTGTATTTCGTTACGTAATCTTGAAAACAATTGATCATTCAGAGCATGGGTGTCCATTATTAGGAAAGGGACTTGATAATTTCCCAAGTTCTTCGGAATGAGCAGGTGGTAGCGTTATTATTTTTATCGACAGCTGAATATTAAGTCGTCATTTCTGAAAGTACTAGCGTTCGGGGTTTTCAATTGCAGTCGCGGACACGATCGGCGCTAATGAATTTCCTTTAGCTTGCAAGTGAGGCCAACCTAGTTTCCGCGCCAATTTGAATAGCGCGAATCGAGATTGCGAAGTTCGCGTGTGTCTTTCTTCTGCTGCACTCGCCTGCAGCTCCTCCTCGGCGCATTCATTATTTCAAGATATATCCCGTGAATGGACGGGAGCGTTGCGATCGATCTTGAATCGTGAAAGTAGGAAGCCGTTCTCTGCGCCAAAGTCCGGACCCGGGACACTGCGCGGCGCTGTTACGTGTTGGCTTCGTTCGTGGTTAGTTCGCAGTTGGCTGGTTGGCTTTTTCGGCTCCGAGCTCCGACGATCGAGAATCACTGGCGCGGGACGTAGTCTGCGGCATGAGAATTTTCCCACAGTCCCCACCGACACGAGACTCGGGACGCACACCCGCTCTCGCGACGTTGCCACACCTCTCTTTCGACGGAGAGGCACTGCACTGGAGGGACCTGCTGCCGAGAGAGAGGCCCATACAGACACCGCTTGCTCTTGTCGACACGGTTGACACTATACGCTACGAGGGACAGAGAAAGCTCCGCAAACGTTGCGTCCGTTCGAGAAGGAGAGAGACGACGTACCGTTCAGCCCGTAGGGACTCATTGCGGGAAAGGAGTGGAAAGAGAAAGATATATAGAAAGAAAGAAAGAAAGAAAGAAAGAAAGGACGGAGGGAGTGAGCCAGCCAGCTAGCGAGCCAGTGAGCGAGACAGAGCGAGAGACAGAGCGAGAGACAGAGATGGAGAATGACCGCGTGCGCGACTAGAAAAAGGACAACCAATATAGAAAGCCACCCCCGTGCTCCATTCGATTTAGGCGCATTACTAAAGCTATCGTTTATTGTATCGATAAAAACTGGATTCTTACTCGACGTTTCGGATGATTTGCTTCCTCGAAATTGATTGCGATTTATTTCGTTACTCGCCTAATAAGTTGAATAAGCTTTTTCGAATAGTCATTTTTGTTTAGTCGAAGTATTTACTCTAGCAAAGAAAATAGTAAATAAATCCTCCAAAACATATAGGTATTTCACTGTAATGGCATTTTAATTGGCAGTCGCTAATTCTCGCAGTCACTTATTAATAGAAAAGGAACACACAAGCACACACATCACACATTGGCTTTTAAACCACGATGAAGAACCATTGTTTCTCTATCTTGGTTAATAGAAGAACCAAACGTTCATAGATGTATATTTATAACATAGCAATTCCTTATATATTGTGTGAACTTCCGCAAGAAACAGAAGCGGACGTTCTTGAGAATCTAGTAGTAGATTCGTAATACTTACTTCATCATATTATGGTTATTTATATATATGTATATAGCTTTCCTTCCTTTTACACCAATAGCGTCGTCCCAACAACTGAGCAACCTGAACCTCCGTCAAGCCAATATACGACTTGCCACTACTTACACGAGATCGTTATACTTAATTAAAGAAATCTCTCCTCTTCCTTAGGAGCGCATTAGGAGCGATCGGAAAAAGGATCGTTAATAATTAAGATGTTCTTTTTCATCTTTTTCATCTTTTTCATTTTACACCGCTTGTGAATTTCCGTTCCACATCAGATGTACCGTCGCGTCGTTAGATCGCGCTGGCTTAACAAATCGTAATTATGAGGGCTTCGTCGTCTTGATTTATAAGTAGCAGCCTCAATCTTCTATATACTCGCTCATCGCCCACGTCATTCGTCTCTACCCACCTACCACATCGTCTCCTTTCCATTTAACGCTTTCTCTCACTCACCCTCCTTGATCAGTATATATAGTATATACATATGTATATACCGCGCGTCATCTCCGTCATCTGATTTTCACCCTCGCCGTAAACACGCGCATGCACACACACGCACGAACGCACACAACAATATGTACACATATATATGTTTGCTTTTTCTCGTCCCCTAAATGTTGCCACGACCAAGAAGTTGGTAGAATGCGGAACCTTTCGTCATGTCGGAACCTCGTTCAAATTCGCAACAGGTTTCCATGAGCGAACACACACGCCCACGCCCGCAATCATCTAACTTTTCTTATAGTGATCGGTACAAATATGTGATCCCTGAACACAAGCATAAAGTAACACGAAGGAGGGATAGTTATGCCGTTCGAATGACTGTACCGTTCATTAATGCATACATATGATTCTAAGAATGAAAATCCGTCGGTAATTTCAAAAGTTGATTCGGTAATGTGAAGGAAGAAAAAAGTGAAACGGTAAATCGCTGCGCTTGTAAATGAGAAAATGAATCAAATTTGAATGGCTCTCTGGTGAACCGAAAGAGAAAGTGCGCTAATGTCGAAGCAATGGTATAATACGTCGGAAATTATCGCGATTTACATACATACGCGTATCGCGAGAATGAGTGAAAAGAAAACGTGTACCGATTCGGCAATGACACTTGCTGAGGTGCAAGAAGCAAAGAGCACAAAAAAAAAGAAGAAGAGTTGGGCGCTGATGGTAAAAAGGCGAAAATAAAGAATGAACGAAAAGTCGAAGAGACCACCTGTTGTACTTGAAACGCCATCGGCAGGCAGCGCAGCAGTAGAGGTCGGCAAAGAAAGTCCCACGCTGCAACGATTCTGCGGTATATACACGGCTCCGGGCGATTCGGTAACGCGAGAAGGGAAGTCTCGTTTAGAAATTCCCTCGAATCTTGGCGAAGCCCCGATGTCCATGAGACTCGCTTTCGAGAGGAATCGATATCGCGGGTCGATCCGGCAAATGGCCGCGCAAATGCCATTCTGGTACATACGTATATACACTTACCATACGTATATCGATACGCGAAAGTCTCTCTCTCTCTCTCTCTCTCTCTGTGTGTGTCCCCTTGTTGGCTTACTCGCGGCGGTTGCGAGCCGCGAGGTGACGTTCGCCGACCCGTGGTCTACTATGGCGCGTATCGAGAGTTCTTATACTTGCGGTCCGCGTCGGTATGGTAGCGTGTTAATATTAATGTACATCGCCCATGATGGTAAGTAATCGAGAGCTCAGCAGTATCTGTAATAAAGTCGTGTCATAAATTATGCACGCCATTAGATACAGAGACTATATTACACGGACGATGATCGGAATGCGTCAAGGGCCAGCAGCCGATTCCACCCTGGCTTCGATACCGGAAGCAGATCGCTCGCCAGGTTGAAGGAAGCCACCAGAAGGTAACGCGGGAAGAATAGTGCCGCGACGATACCGCACCATACAGTATATATGTGAACGTAATCGATTTCAGTCGGTAGACCGACAACAACGTCATTTATTAATCGACGAATAAAAGTTGTCCAATTATTTTATATTTTAGGCTCAAGACCAAACTGACAAAACGTATAGAGTACCGATAATGAAATTGAAATCGGAAAGCAGAATGCAAGGACGATAGCGTCAGAACGGAACAAACCCAAACTGGCGATTAAATAAATTTGTACAAAGCGACGTAATCATCAAGCGCGTTGTAATAAATTGTACCCTACATAAAATATAAGAATAGATAAGAAAAGATGGCGTGAAGAGAAGATTCTTAGAATACCGATCTTTACAGAACGCAAATGTAAACACCAACGACGAAAGAGTAAAGATGTAAACGAAACAAGATAGAGAAATGCAAATACCGGAAGTTGCGTACTTCCGGCACAACCAATATGATTTTACTCGCACGGAGGCGCGCGGAAAACACAGTGTACCCAACTTAAGTAAAGAGACATTAACTCGAGTACACGTTGCTTTTCGACTCTTCTTCCCTCAAAACTTGCCTTAAAGTTGAAATGCCGCGAGGCATGCGCGCTCGGTCGGTCGATAAGTCGTCGATTCCAAGGGAGGTTGAAAATGTCGCTGAATGACGATAAGAAATCGTAAAGCAGATAGGTATATATGTGCGTACGTATTCTGTTTTCGTAAACCTTTTCCTGTCGGCACGGACGCGACGGGAGACGAAGAGGAACAGAGGAACGGAAATAAGGCAGGAGACGGAAGAGAGAGAGAGAGAGGGATCGACCGTCACCCGGTTTCTCACGCGATCACGGAGTTTTCTGCTCCGCTAAAGTTTATCGGCACGGCTGCTCGCGGGCGCACCAACCACTCAAACCAGCCAGCCTCTGCATATACGTACACGCATACGTCCACACATACGTCCACACATGTATATGCATGCATATTTATATTTGTACGTATATGTATGTGTGCTCGTGTATACTTGGCCTCCAATAAGTTGTGCGAGTTCGTCGCGCGATTATATGCACGCAGACGCTTGTTCTGCTGTTGCTGGTGCTGGTACTGCTGCTGGTGCTGTTGCTGCTATCGCGAGAGGTGATTACCTATTATGAATGGAGCAATCGTTAATGCACGTAAGCCAGCCTGTACGGGTATAGACAGGATCTCGACGATCGTGTAGGATATCGAACCCAACTATGCTATGCATTCTGCGTTCTCCATGACTCGACCAAATCGATATCGTATATCCATCCATGGCTATCCGAGATTCAATGTAAAGCTGGAAGATATTCCTTTTTTTTCAATGTTCCCACATCAATTCCAGTTAAAATGCATGTACGTAAATTTAATGAATAGTTGCGCTTTTACTTTTTATACTCTCCCGAATGTCTTTGGCTCCTCGATGAACGCTTTGCACAATTATAGCCGTATTCCTTCATGACGACTCTAATCTAACTATAATCATATACGATAACATTAATTATTCGTGTGTGTGGGCGCGCGCATCTTTTACTTTTCAGTTCAACGTTACGAACGTCAGACTCGCAAAGACGACGATGCGCAGGGGCGTGCACGCATCAGCAAAATTTTGTACTCTTAATCTGTAGCGACATACATTTTTTGGACTATGGGAAAAATCCATACATAATATGATGATTAACGTCATTATCATAGAGATTTAATCGCTGCGGCGGGCGACGACGGGACGAACGACGGAAGTATGGGTCAAGATGACGATTATATTTTCGACTCGGCGACTTTTTGCAATTTGGTTTCCCACGTGTCGTATCGCGCGCCATTCCTGATTAGGAATCCTTTCGCATCGTTAAAGAGCACTTAGAAACATATCCCGATATCAACTCGACACCCGCACTTTCTTATCGACTACCTCGTACACTTGCGGTCGCTCCGTTTCCTCTTTACTTCCTTATCGAACGGACATGTCCGGCTTCGGCTCTTTTATGCTCTCGCCTCCTTCTTTTATTTCTAATTCGAGTCTTTGAGCACTCTCTTTTTTCGCCCATCGTAAAGTATAATCGTTTCATTACGAACGAGATCGAAACACTAATATACATATATATATACAACAATATTCAAGTATAACCGGACGGTGCGACATTCGCATGAAATTATGAACAAAAGAGTAAAATGACGACGATATTATACTAATTGCAGTATGAATGTTTCGAGGACAAGAAGGCAGAAAGTATACGGTTGACGTAATAAATCACTCTATTGCATTAATTAATTGACAGGATAACAGTCAGTGTATGTCGGTGAAATATATGCACATGTATATGTATATGTAGCACGTGTTGCGCGGAAATCGGGACGCGCTCTCGGATCAAAAATAAAGAAGGAGGATGAAATGCGAAGCGGTTCGGGCACTCTTATCGGCCTCGACGGAAGTAACAGGCAGATAAACGATTCCCAACTATCGAGCCAGTTAAATCATTACTGCTGGTCGACTTGTCTCGAACTACATCCGCGCGCCCTACGCGCCGATTCTACTAATCGAGCGTGACCAGCTGGTTCCTCCTCTCCTACTCCCGATACGATAGGCGACCATCGACTATCCGCGATGATAGGATAGGGGCGGCCGATTTATCGTTACTTAATTACCACGTCATTTTATCAGTTACGACCGAGCGAGCTTTAACGCTGCAATGGGAAATATTACTACTTGACATTGCATTCTGATGGATAAAGGCGAATTTCAATCCTAGCGTGAAAAAATCTCTTCGACAAAGAGTGATTCGATGTTTATGCCGAGAAATTCAGGAGCAAAACAACCGATATGTAGAATATAGTGCCGTTCTTGCGTTTAATCTGATTGCGCGAGACTAATTCAAGTGAAATACTTGAAGACCACAACTCGTCTCCTCGTCATTCCATCCAGTATTGGACAAAATAAGGCATCTGGACAACAAAAATCGGTTCGTTCATTCTAATCGAAATGCCCCAAGCATAGTTGATAGGATAAAATTGTGCGGTATACAAGAAAACCGATTACTGAAAAAATATAAGCCCTTTTTGTTGTTGTTTACCTTCAATCTGACTTCTTCGTAGTCTTCGTACCGCATTCAAGCGGCACGTCGAACCTCTTTTATATATATATATCGCGGGAGGCGAGTATACGGCGAAGAAAACGCGAAGCGAGGCTGTTGCGAATCCATTTAGTCGCACGTCTAAATATTTGATCTGACCATCGATGCGATCGGGCAAAAAATGAAATTCGTCGATAGTCAAGCGTCACGCAGCATCGATCATCCGTCTTATCTACGATGACGGGCAGCGGTGACGCCACTCATTCTCGGATCGGCTCGGATGGGATCGACTTTAATCGATCTCCCAGCATCTTTCTCCTCGCGCGAATCGATCGTCCATGTTTCTTATTAGAAAAGCTGTCATCGCGTTGATACTATCCGGAAGACGAATTGGATGTTTTTTATCTGTTTTTTTTTTTTTTGCCATTCTTCCACGTAAAGGTATATAGGGAGCGCAGGCAAGTAAGGTCATCGCCCGCCCGACAAGTTTAATTGTTTCTCGTGCACACTCTGTAATATCGACTAAAGAGATAATACATATATATATTATCGATTTATCTCGAGACCAAAAGTTGGCTTGTCAGCCTGCTACTACTTTATTAACATTTACATAGATAATATTTGCAACACGCCAAATATATTTCCTGTTTGCTAATTTCTCGTAGACTGGTTTTCTAACTTGAACTCGTACAAATTACAGTTATCAAATTTTTACCTCTTTCCAACTATTTGCTCGGCAATTCTACACTTTCCTCCCGGAGCAAAATTTCCGAATCTTGTTCGAAAGTGCCATTAATCGCAAGATTATCATCGATTAGTCGCGGTACACAGGATGCCTGGAATAAGAATACCTGTCTGAATTGGTGTGACGAGACAGTCCATACGACAAACGTATATATATACATGCGATCCTAATTCAGCAGCACGTTCCAACGTAATGACGACTATCGGTGGCAAAATGCTCGGAGGGTCTCGTATATATATATAGTCTCTCCATTTCGCCACCCTCTATCTGCCTGATAAGTACGGATATTAAATTTCCTCGCGACTCAAAGTGAAAAGGTTCGTTTCACAAACGACCACCATAGCCGTTCGTTATTCGACCTACTTCGAGCAAAACAATTATCGATCGGCGCACTTTTAACAATTTGATCGCTCGACAATCGTTTCAAAGTTTTTTCTCGTTTTCTTCACCTTCTATATACGTAATACTAATGTTTCATTTCTTTATAATCGGTACGATTTTTTTCGATTCCTGATTATCCAATAATTGCATATATATCTACTATAGTACGATATTTATAATAGCAAACTTTGCGTATACTTAAGACTGAGCTTGGGAAGGATGATGATTTTATTTCAATGCCAATAAAACAATAATGATACACTATAATGACGATGATAATCATCGAGGCAAGTGATAACGTATACAGATTATAAATGAATGGACTGGTTTGATAATGGCAAACATCCGCTGTCCTCGCTACATCATTAATAGAGCGGAATCCGGGCGTAAAAAGTTAATTATTATCAATGAATTATGCGGCCAACTCGGCGTTACTGACAGCACGTTTTGGACGATCTTGCAGACATACAGTGTCATAAAGTGCACTTGCAATAAGACACTTTTCCTAATCAATCAGAGCCTTTAACATTAATGCTATAACGTTTTTAACATTAATGCTATAGAATTTCACGTACACGACTGATGAATTAATCCAATAAATCTGCATACATTAGACTGACGATATACAATAAGGTTAAGTTGTGTTTATTTGTATTTAGGAAATAAGAATAAAATTTTAGTCTAGCTAATATCTAGTGCAGTGATATCTAACATGTGTACGAATAATGTCTGTTATCAGGTTTTCGCGGAGATCAATGCGAAGAGAACATCGACGATTGCGTGGGGAACATCTGCCAGAACGGAGCTACGTGCGTGGATCGGGTGAACGAGTACTCGTGCCTGTGTCCGCCCTCGTTCACGGGGGTGCACTGCGAGCTCGACGTCGACGAGTGCTCGCTGAGGCCGTCCTTGTGCCACAACGGGGCAACCTGCACGAATTCGCACGGTAGCTATTCCTGCATCTGCGTAAATGGCTGGACCGGTTCGGACTGCAGCGACAACATCGACGATTGCGCCGGCGCCGCCTGTTTCAACGGTGCCACCTGCATTGACCGAGTCGGCAGCTTTTATTGCCAATGCACCTACGGGAAGACTGGTAAGTCACTCTTCTCTCCAAGACCACTCATTTTCCTTTACGCACTTTCGCGAGTATATATACGTTTCGTCGCCGTTGCACCACCCCCCACGTTAACATTTATACCCAATTTTAAACGTAAATTTGTTCAATTCGCCAAGATCCTTACCTAGGAACCGATGTCGAAAAGACTTTTGCCTTTATTTCAATCCGAAATAGTGACGCCACTATATTATTTTCTTTGATTTTGTTATTTCCGTACAACTATCCATTACTATACATAGACTAATATCGAGTAGGCAACGAAGAAGAGGGTATTTTTACAACGATCCTGATCGGTAAAGACATTTGCGAGACGCTACATTTTCTCTTTTGTGCAAACGAAAACGCGGTTTCCTCAGTGACCACCATATACGTCAGAGACTCTCTGGACGCATACATCACGTACGTATAGTCGTTCTTGATTCGCCGTATTTGGCTGAAAAGAGGCTCTTTGAGTATCTTCCGATCATTAGACACGACGGAAACACGCGACAAACGTTTGACGGAGCGTATGCCAGGTAGTACACCGATATCATATACGGAATGGCGAAAGAAAGAAATGACGGATGTCGTGATTAGATAGGTTTTGCCGATTATGGAGCATTTACGAGGAGGCTCCGTTATCGGCTATACCGAATCCCAAATAGGTGACGCTCGATGAGAATATCCAAGCATGTATCATGCAGCGTGTCAGTCGAAGCAGCTGCGGCGGCAGAACACGTGCGACCAAAATCCGAGCGAGCTAGGGTAGAATACCCGATAACAGCTGTCGTATCAGCTCGCCCGACTACACTTATATACTACCCATTCGCGTGCATGTGCTACAAAGTACTCGAGTCTTTTACACAAGTATATTCCGTACAAACAAATATACACCATCACGTACTTACTTCTGATGTATAAGCGTCGCCTGTTGTGGATATCGTTTTAATGGAAATAAATCGCGGATAGGAAAAGAAGTAGGGAATTCTCGAAAGGAACGGAGATTTTTAGAAGCATTCTTTATTTTTACCTCTTACATCTGGAGAGACATCTTATAGAGGTCAAACTGCGAAGGTATCGTTCAAAAACTCGTTAATGCGTATAGGTATACGATACATTTTTAAAATGTCACGAATGCTTGCTGACGTCATAAAATGACAAGACTTGACAAAAAGAAAAAATGAAATTCATTATAGTATCGTGGACGAAGAACGCGCGACCTTGCGGATTCACTTTTTAGCGAGTTTCGTCATTATAACCAATAATAATATGTAGCCTGCATTTATTTATAATAGAGGTTGATGGCGGTGGCGGCGGAGGCGGTGGTCGAATCGCGCAACGCGACAGGTGCTTCGAGACGCTTTCGGGCTAGGATCGGTTCATTAACGAATGCCCCGCAGAGACGTCGCAGGCATTGATAACCGGATTTCGTACAGAAACCGGTTAAATAATATGCGCGGAGTAGCGCGGTGGGCGGCAATTGAGATTCGCTATTTCGATCAGGCGCCGCCCGCCGCCGCCGCAGCCACCGCTCGATCGGAGAATTTCCGGCGGCGAGATGCGGCCTTTTTCGAAAAGATCCTTTTTCAAAGTATATGTTGTTACATCTTATTGCTATTAGTCCTCGTCGTCGTCGTCGATTTTAATCCAAGTCGTAGAGGATGAGATGTCACTTTATACTAATTTCTTTAATGGACTTGGAAGTTGGGCAATCGTTTCTCGACTTTAATCATTTTCGGCGCGGCCTCGAATTTGCGTGACATATCTATAAAAGACCGACATAAAAATAAAATGGAAGAAAGTTTTATTTTATATTGTCGAATAATTCTTTATAGTAATGTAATTCATAAATTGCGCCTTCGTTGCGTAACTTTATCAGTTTTCTTAAAAGCTTCATAATTTCTATGAGATAAACAAATTCATTATTTTCTTAATTATGTGGTTCTATGAAATAGTGCTAAATATCAAAATAACTATGACATTGGACATTTGAAAGAAAAAAGAATGATACGAACAAATTATAAAAGATTTGCAAACGCCAACTGTCGAACGGTTGAATGCGATTAATTAATTTGTCGTAGCCGAGGAAACTTTCCCCGCTCCATTTCGTGTTTCGCTATAGTTACTTGTACTTTTACTTGTACTTTTACTTGTACTTTTACTTGCTTTTAATTCCTCCCCGCAGTTCATATCACGACGACGACTCCCAATAATCGAACGATTCCGACATGTCCATCTAGGATCTCGTCGACTCGGTATGCGTATTTAAATATATTACATAGATTCGAATCGAATCGAGTCTACCGCGAATCCAAATACTAATCCGCTGCACTCGTGCACCTTTCATCTCAGTCGTATCAAAAATTGAAGATAATTAACATTTTGTCGTAATATGTTTTGCACAGGTCTTCTTTGTCACTTGGACGATGCTTGTACGTCGAACCCATGTCATCAAGGCGCCATATGCGACACCAGCCCTATCAACGGATCATTCACGTGTTCCTGCGCGAGCGGGTACAGAGGAGTCGATTGTTCTGATGATATCGACGAATGCGAAAAAGGTAAGTTTTTCATTCTTTTCCAATTTCTATTTCGCTTTCGGCAGAAAAGATATACAATGATTATTCATGTTGAAGACGTATACTCTTGCATCGCGCTGCCCAACAAAGTGGACCATACATACACATTACTTATTAAATGCGGCTATAGGGTAAACATGAAAAAGTATCGAGCAAAAATTGAAACTTGCCGCTGTGATCGTTAATACATTTCAATTTTTTAGACGATGCCCTACTTCACTTTATCGAACGACCAGTCGATTTGCAATCGATCAATTTGATATTGCGACTTCGAACTTGTCCCGGCACTTTATCGCAAACTCGAATGCATCATCTTCGATGATTACGGTGATGACGCTTGAAAGCTTTAAATTGTATATAACATTTGAACTTTTTGCTCACAATTGTCCACGATATTGGGAAAATCAATAGAGTTATTCAATAACGTAAAGTAAACGTACCAATGACGGGACGTGACTCAACAGCTGGACAACCTAATCAATGTTCCCCGTGTCTCTGAACAAGTCTCAAAATTGATCAGGTTATCCAGCTACATTCGTGTCCAGTCGTTGGTGCAGTTACCTTACTCGGTTACTCGTATAAATTAAAATTTACAGCGATTTTCCCCGTGGCAGTTGCGCATAATAATGAATGACCGAGAATAAATGGGGATGATATCTAGTTTCAAAATGAAAAGTAACAGTGGAAATTGTCCACGCAATGTGTTTGAAGGAGGAGTGAAATTGCGAACCTAAACTAAGTGAAAAATTGACAAAATCCTGCCTGTCCTATATAGTTCAGAACCTGACGTAAGATACATTGTCATTTGCGACTGGATCGTTCTATAGTCACCTTCAATCGTAATTACAATTAGATTTCGTTATATTATGAATTCGCGCAAGGTCGATTTACATCGACGGGGAAAACAAATGGATCTTTTTAACGTATCCGCCCCTCATTGCGGACGAGTGCATAATTGAGGGGTTTGCGCGCCTCGCGAGCCACGTTACTGAATTAGTTCTATCCGCTATCGAGCAATTAAACGAGCACTGCAATCACCAAGTCGATCGAAAACTCGAATCACGTACTTGGCATTCCGAACCGCGAGGCATAATATCTATTATCGTCGTAAGAGCGTCTAGTTATCCCTAATGTATATGTATGTGTATCAGTCCCAGGGAACAAATCTGAAGAAAGTAATTGATTCGATTTACTTTACGTTAATTGCCTTTATGCCATGAGCATGATTTTTCAAAAAAAAAAAAGTATTTATATTTTTATATAGATTCGTTCTACCGACAACGAATGTACTGTTTACGAATCAATTCATCTTTTCATCCGGAATATGTTGAATCGCGAAACTTAAAAATGTTTGCACAGTATATATATATATATATATATATATATATATATATATATATATATGGCTAAATGAGAATAAATAGAGCCAAGTAATAAAATGATTGATTTAATCTGATGTCGTATCTCGATACGTCGCTGCATGCGGCACCGGTGCATTGCTTCCGTTGGATCGAAGCGGTATATGTGCGGAGGTTGAGATTAATTCACTCAAGTGTCTCGTTAAAGGTTCTTGAAAGAAGGGCATATAATCGCAGAGTCGTTAAAGGATCGTATCGGTAGTTCATACTTAATATCGATGAATGATAAAATGAAGAAGAAGACGATAATACATATAATGGCTATGCGCCTACTCTTCATTATTAATTTCTCAATCGAAATGTCAAATATTACAATACAAAATGTACAGCCCTTATATCTGTATACTTTATATATGATTGATTCAAGACGTAGACTAGTTCGAAAAAGTTGGATATTTTATCATAATAAAAACGCATCAAGTAAGCTCGAGAAAGTTTCAGTAAATTTTGAAAGCTTATCGTAAGGATAGAATAAAAAGCAACTCTAAGATAAGTACGAGGAATGTGTGTTTTTCCACATTCGGGCAAGTCACGAAAGATTTAATCACCGTCGACGAAAAAGGGCCTAATTGCGCTCGACACTTGTAATTTCGTCAGCTGTTTCGCGGCCTTTGCATTCCTCCCTGCCGGATCCCAAGCGATCGTTGCAGAATACAAGAAGTACAATTATACATGTATACGCGTCATTTGAGAAGTATACTCGTGGAAGAAGTTGCAAACTCCATCGTCCCAAGCCCGTAGCCAGTAGTACTTCTTCTCGCACTACCTCTCCTTTATGTACTTCCCGAAGGCGTGTCATCAGAAATATAAAAGAATGTTTCGAGGCACAAATCACCCGAGAGACGCCCGTAGCCTCATACATACATATACGTACACACGTATTCACCCTGACAGCGATAAACGCGGGTCAACCGAGAGCCCGGGGCAGAAAAAACATGAGAATGACCAGTTTACTCCCACGATCTTTTGTTTCAAAAAATTCTTTCCAACTTCCAAAATAATTTGATTACTTTTTCAACAACATCATTTGTGGATTTCTACCTTTCCTCAAAAGATTCTTTTTCGTTAAAACTACAAAATTCCATACATACAGTTGCGTTTCGTCTTTTCAATATTTAAGTGTTACTGTCAATAAAGTGTCCGTAATCTTCGTTAAATATAACTGAGGCTAAATAGTTTTCATATAATGACACACTTCCGCTGCTGAGGCGATTGGAATATATATGCGCCGCGGCAGAATCAGATATTGAATCAATAACTCCCTTGAGAAACGGTTCATTTAGATATGGCAGGAATGTTGTTCCCTCTTACCATCTTAGGGTTCTTGCCTCCGACGCGACGTCAACCAAGATCTTTTATCTAGTATCAGATACAAGTAAAAAAAAAAAAAAGGAGTGGCCAAACATTCTCGACTAATACTCGTTAATGGTTCAAATTGCAATTAGCTCTGACGAAGTTCCCTTCACCGTATTCGTATACTAAAGATACTACTTTAACGCACTTACTTTTTAGATTTATGCAATCTAACCTTTCAAGATGTAATAGCTGTCGCACAAAAAAAATTAATTGTGACATAAGAATATTTCGGGAACTCATTTATAATCCATTTTCGAGGTTTACGTCATATCAGTCTACATAATCAAGAACATTATATATATACGAGTATATATATAAAATAAAACATTTTTAGAAATAAATTGAAATGTATTTGATGTGAAATTAAATGGGGATTATTTTACTACTTAAAATTGTTGTTCTCGGCGACCTGCTAATCAAACAAAGCGAGTCATTGTTGCCTCGAATTCTCAGAGCATCGGCCCTGACAAGAGTAAACCGATATCCCTGGGGGCATTTCGTATACCTGGCAGGAAGGCCTTTACCCGTTGCCTGTTACAGTGCAGGATGCACACACCCTCTCTCTCTCTCTCTCTCTCTCTCTCTCTCTCTCTCTCTCTCTCTCTCTCTCTCTCTCTATCTATCTATCTATCTCTCTCACTCTCATCGCTTTCGAGTCCCTTCGTAGCGGCACTTTTCGTATATCAACGGTTTTAAAAGCCTGACGCCCGAAAACCCTCTTTAGACCTAAAAGTTTCACTAATCGGGCAAACTCGTTCGATACAATAATACCTTGCAGTAATGTATTACATATTCCAATTCTACTGCCATCCATGCAAAGAAGCAGCTTTTATTTCGTAATATACGTATATATATCGATTGAAGGGGAAATTTGATAATACCAAATTATATCATTTAAAAGGAATCTTGATAAAATAAATTGTTTAAAGAGAAAATGCAAAATAAATAAAAAATCACTGCTTTTGTATGAGAAAGATTAAGGCTGGTGTCATTATTTGTATAGACAAAAAAGAGTCTGAAAACATTTGTTTGAAATAAATAAATAAATTTCAGAAGGCGATCCATCCAAATAATTGCAATTTTCTCGCAAAGTCTGAACAAATCGGAAACTCAATGGTATATAAATAATGGACCGTGGGACAGCTTGTATTTATAAATTTCGTTTAGCGTACGTAATTACGACTAGTAGATTAGTGTCGTGTACGAATATGGGTAAGGTTTATGTGTAAGAATATACGCGAAATGCAACTCTTGGAGAGCAATTGCCCGCGTGGCCTGCCTTACGTTCCGTAAGAACTCTATAGACATATATAATATATATGTGTTCGAGGGAATGCGGGAGTGCAAGAATAGGAATAGTGAGAAGGCAAAACGAATTGAAACGTTAAATTGTTATTTTCAGTTTAATAACAACCGTAATAATCTGGCACTTTGGAGTGTGCACCTCCGTTATTATCTAGATTACATATTTTCTGGTATATTAAGTTCCGCGGACTCTCGAGCGCGGCACCTCGGACGAACAAAAAGAGTCGGGCAAGTCACATCGTTTATATACTGGTCGGTGATGCGATGCGCCACTACTATATGCACTGCGAAGAGTCATCCTAAATTTTTCATTTATTCGAAAGCATTCCAAAAATTACCCGCAAAATGGCAATCAACTTTAGGCAGAGCGTGGAAGTCTTTCCTTTTTCTTTGGTCAGTCCAAAATTGATGGCTCACCGGCGCCTTATTTCCAAATACCTGCCACATTTTTTATCGTATAATACGCCGCTCCTCCAGATTTGTCATTTATCATCGTGACTGTGGACTCTTCTGAGGAAGTAATATTTTCAACTCCAAATGTGGAAAGTTTACAAGTTTCTGGTACTGCAGCTTTACCGAATTTTGTGTGTTTTGTTTTTACCGACACGAAACCTTTCAAATCTCTATAATTATTTTTACGTTCGAAATGATGACGTCGACTGAAATTGCTACGATATAATAAATTTGTGTGTGTGTGTGCATTTGAGATCACTTGAAAAGTCTTGCCAGTTATAACGAGGGCACACAAAGAGACTCGTAAGGATGAAGGGGGGAATGAGTCGCACAATAAAGAAACGGACGAACCCATTTCATTTGGAGTGTTTACCCCGCGACTCGTTCAAGATCGGCGATTTGTCAACTCCATCGTTGTAAACACGACGAAGCAATGCGCTTCTTCTCGATGCGTGCGTCGTCCGCGGCCGACTCGCTGGGCCCGTACTCGCATCCTACCTGTATGTAGTGGCATCAGTGCCGAGCTCGCCGTATATACCGGGGTAATTACAACGATGGAACGACAACCGCGAATTACGACAAGAGAGCGGTATGCAACGCGCTGCGAGCCCTTACGTTGTTATTTCGCGTTTGTGCCAAGGAGTATAGCATCCGAGATGTACCACCACCACCACCGCCAGCAGCAGCAGCATCATCAGCAGGAGTAGCATATACAGCGGAGGCAGTATCAGGGTGAACATGGGCTGCAAACTGGTCGCGTTGCGCGCGTGCTTCCGGAGCACTCTGCAGAAAAGACCATAAATATCTTAGATAATTGGCTCCAGATCCTTCTGTACTCACCGCGCGTTGCTCGCCGCGCTGCTGTCTGACCAACAGGTGTCCTTCCCGTCCTTTCTCTCTCTCTCTCTCTCTCTCTCTCTCTCTCTCTGTGTTTCTCTCTTCATCTCTTTTTATCGTTCGCTTGATTCGCACTCGCTCATTCTCGCAACTCTAACGATGTAAAATCATGGCGATTTTCGCGTTTTAACGCGAAAGCCTTCACGATACTTCTTTTTACTACTTCCGAGCTCTTGACGTACGAACAGGTTTCTTAGGAGATTCTTAGGAGGTCTCTCTCTCTCTCTCTCTTTCCCTCTCTATCAAGTTCCACCGAGATTTAATTCGCTCACATTTTAAATCTAATGCGTAACAACGTAGCCAAGTTCGATGCATCATCGTGTATCATTAATTTCTTGATCTGAAGTCTCCAAAACTTAATATGTACATTATAAGGAGATGAGATGAAGAGATGAAATGGATGAAAGGCAGCGGAAGGGTAGTGTCTTGGATGTCAGCAATCTTTGTCGATGGAAAGTACCGAGAAATCTCACGGGGTTTGATCATCGATTCGCAGCACGTTAGACGATTCGCTTTAATTGTGTATATCGCACAATCCAATCGGGAATCGGCGGCTAAAGATTTCTTTTATACCCTTATCGCATTCGGGCTGCTGCGATTGTCTTGCGAGTTGCCTTTCAATCGATTAGACTCCGTCACGAGACAATCGCGTGAAAACACTCACCACAGTATACTTGACCGCGTGTCTTGATTCATTTTTCCTTCGCTCACACGTGCTAGAGACGACTTTCTATCGAATGACCCCGAGTCATCGACTCGTCACGATTGCTCTCCACTCGTCGCCCTTTCCGTCGCCGCTTCTCTCGCCCCCTGTGTCTCATTTTGTCAAATGAGAACGGAATACGCCAAGAGTTTTACCCGTGTGCATACATGCCGTGCCAATATCATTCGGTACACATCGGATTTTCTTCCATGTAGAATTTGTCGAAGGGTTTTTTTTCACGTCCGAATGATTAAGAAAGTCCACAGCAATTGGATGTAGAAAAAACTTATTTTTAGTCGTCTGGGTACACTTCTTCTAAACTGTTCATTTCAGGTTTGGCTACTGAATGGGAATGGCTTGATTGAATAATCGAAAATTAAAAGAAAGATATTAAGTTACATTAGGGTTACATCACATCAATTTAACCATTATTTACTATCTGACGACTAAATAATCCACATTTCAATGCTTCCTATATATATATACATACGTATCCTATATAGGTATACATAACTGTCGATATGTCCGATGCAAGGGTATACGCAAAAGGCAACGGTGTAGTAATTTTTTTTTTTTTTTTTTTTTTTTTTTTTTTTTTTTTTTTTTTTTTTTTTTTTTTTTTTTTTTTTATTTTTATTTTTTTTTTCTTTTTTT
>JAPYZR010000508.1:0-39516 GCA_030522945.1 Trichopria nigra | reverse complement strand
ACATAAATATACTCCCGCTCCACAAGCACACGCTGTACATGATAATATTTTTATATGAACGCTGAACAAATTAACAAACCAGCCCCCGTTTCTTTACACTTTCATTTAACGTCTGTTTTAGCCGTAAACAAAGTCTATACGGATAATATGAAGTTTCGGTACTTTTAACCAGAAACAGCACACTCATCGGAAAAATTGTCAAGAATAAAAAGTGTTTAGAATCAGCTAAAGAATGCATATGAATTTTTTCAGATTTTTTTTTAGCAAATTTTTGATTTTCCGAAAATTGTTAGTTTGCAAAATGAAAAAAGTTGCTCAACAGGTTTCGAAAAAATTCACATGTATTCTTCAGCAGCTGATTCTAAGAACTTTTTATTCCTGAAAATTTCTTCATAGAATGTACAGTTTCCAAGAAAAGAACCAAAAACGTTTTAATCGGAATTTTGCAATAAAATGGCCATTTTGCAATGACAAATTCATCAAATTGACTTTTGAACGATTGTTTCATAGCTTCAAACATTTATTCCACAAACTATAGAGAGGTTCCAGAGTGCTGGCGCACCGGGAACCATTCTAAAATCCAGGCTGAAACAAATTTTTTTTTTCATAAATCGTATTTTTTTGTCTTCAAACTGCAATTTAACAAAGTTAACAATATTTTTTGGGTCTCCCGATTTTTTTGGCCGGAAATCGCATGAGATATGAGGCCGCAAAAAATGGTGGCACATTCATGCCATTTGGTAATTCTCGGGTTAATAAGGATTGAGGGGAGGGTTGGGAACCGAAGGTGTCATCTTATTCGGGTTATATTCTACTGTATATAATACATACCGTCTGATGTGATGCATATACTCTCCTTATATGATTGTCATTCTCCCCATGCCTCAACCAAGTTGCAACCTTTTAAAAGATAGCTTTTAAGAATTAAAAATCGTCGGTTTACTGTATACGTGTTTCGGCGATTTTTGAAATTTTTCTTTATTTGAATTTATATAACACGTCCATTTCGATTGTAAATACTTTTGATACACCCTGTATAATGCGCTTTTTGAACACTGATCTACATATATATAGTAACTGGATAGGGCATATACGCAATGCTTCTATTCTCCACCAAAAATGGCGGCATATCCCAGTACATATGCCCGGTATGCCCATATCTCATGAGTATATGCCGTATATGCCCAATATCCAGTTATTATATCATAGATCAGTGGGATCAGTGGGATCCGTGGGATCAGTGTTTTTGAATTACGTAATATTACACACGTTACACGTTTAGTTTTTAAAATTCCAGTTCTTAAAAAGAGAGGTCGCGTAAATCGAGTGCGGGTCTATATTTCACTCTGTCTAAGTTGGGTCGTCTTTACCTTGCTCTTCGTCTTGCTTTATATAAAGTTAAAGGACTAATTGAAAAGTAGTAAATTACATAAATCATTCGAAAAAAATGGCCAACATTGCTCGCATTCCTCGCATTGCACGATCTTGTCTGAGGTATGTCCAATCTAGGACTTACGCTGAAGCCGCAGGAAACGAAATGAAGTTTACCTTTGCTGGAGTTAACCAAGTATATTACGATCAGGTTTCTGTGAAGCAAGTGGATGTACCATCGTTCTCAGGTTCATTCGGTATTTTACCTAAACATGTACCCACATTGGCTGTCCTCAAGCCAGGTGTAGTAACAATACACGAAGAAGATGGTAAGACGAGGAAAATATTTGTTTCATCCGGTACTGTTACAATAAACGAAGACTCCAGCGTACAGATTCTTGCCGAAGAGGCACACCCAATCGAGTCATTGGACAATGCAGCTGCGAGAGATGTACTTTCCAAAGCGCAGCAGCAAATGACATCTGCTACCAGTGATAAAGACAAGGCAGCAGCCGCGATAGCGGTAGAAGTTGCGGAAGCACTTGTTCAAGCATCCCAATAAGTCATGTATATAAATTAATGAACCTCTGGATACCTTGTGTTCAATAGAAGTTGTACTATACGATACTTCAATTGTATATTAATCTAATTGTACGTCTACGAAAAAAAAAAATAAAAGCGTTAAATTTTGTTAATGCAGATTATGTTTTATTTGTATTTCACGAGACCTGGATGTCTGTCACTTTAAAAAAACTCTTTTCAAGTCGATTAAAACAGGTAATGAAATATTTGGGGAATAGATATCAAATATTTGTAGCATTTTTTAATGAAAGTTTTTCCAACAACAAAACTCATTATTTTCAATTTTAAATTAGAGTCATTAACATTTTGCATTTTGCTTTTATATTGTCATGTCCAAATATTGCATAATTTTATAATAAGTATTTCAAATGGGCAAGATGGAAAAATCAATGTATATATTAGTTTTTTTAATGTCAAACATACATGAATGCAACTTGAATAAAGATTCGCATTTTTATTCATAAGTGTATAAGTCAATATCAGTTGTAAATATTTAAATAATCATTCGAAATGAGTTTTCATGTTCATTTTGAATGTGATCGAATCAAAGTCTTTGCTGGGATTTATATTTATTGAAATGTGGCCATGAAAGGCACTTTGTGATATAGAGGAACAAGAAGCTATAATAAATTTATATTTAATTCATCATTTCATATTTTACTTCGGCCCAGATCGTAGGTCGGACGAATTTTATAAATATATGTATATATATATATATATATGTGTGTATGTATTATTCTAATCTGACAGCTGAATGCAGAAAAAGACTCCGTTTTTAGGTCGAAATCGAAATCGAAATATCGAATGTACATAACCTCCACGGCTCCACCATTATCGAATCACTATTTTTGTTATTATTATGTGGTTAGCACATAACCTCATATTTGTCGATTTGTCAAATTGTCAAGTATGTAGCAGGTGTTTGCCTGCTGTGAATGCTGTGTCTTCACAGATTTTATACGTCTTTATAAGCAATAATATCTGGAGTTTTGGGTTATCGGTGCTTTCTTTTTTTTCAGTGATAAGCTATTATAATTCAAAACAAAGTGTGCAGTAGATAATTTCAAGATGTTTCCAGCTTACGAACATTTATCTGCCTATGATAGGCATAAAAAATTAATAAACGATTACTTTTTAGTCCGAGGAGGATCAGCACTTAATTTACAGAGGAATACGTAAGTATTGCGACTCTAATTATAGTATATTTTCATTGCATGCATATTTGATTTCAGTAAAACTAGAGAATATGTCTTGATATTTATGTATTACAATGCCAAAATATGAGCCGTTAATATATGAGCAATACAAAATACAAATTGGAGTAAAAGTAAAGAATAAATCAAATATTTTTCACTATTCTACTCTATACCAAATTATCCATAATTTTCTTTTCACTGTAGATAAAAAGATCTATTTGTTGACTTTTATTTGGATGAGTTGAGAAAACTCACTTTTATTTTATTTTTTTCTCAATTCCAGGTCTCATGACAAGACTGATCACGACGTCATTCGAGAGAATCATAAATTTTTATGGAATGACGATGAAGATGATGCAGATAGCTGGGGTGCAAGACTTGCTAGAAAATATTACGATAAACTATTTAAGGAATACTGCTTATGTGACTTGACATATTATAAGTATAATAAGGTATACAAAAAGTTAATTCTTACATCATTTCTGACTCTAGAAGATACCGATTATACTTTGAGGAAATAGAATACATATTAAAAGCTCAAATCATGTATGTAGGTAGCTCTACGTTGGCGAACGGAAAAAGAAGTTATAGTTGGAAAAGGTCAATTTGAATGTAGTAACAAGAAGTGCACTGAAAAGGAAGGACTTCGATCCTGGGAAATGAATTTTGGGTATGTGGAGCATGGAGAGAAGAAAAATGCTCTTGTCAAATTAAGTAAGTAGCACTAAAATTCTGTACATTTGTAAAATATCTTTCTGCATCAATTCACTTGTATGTAATGTTTTCAAGGACTTTGCGTGGAATGTTCCAAAAAGTTGAATTTCTCTTCGCAAAAGCGAGAAGCCAAGCGCAGAAAATCGAAAAGAAATACATCGCCGTCTTCAAAATCTGAAGTCGAATCCAGTACGTCGCAAGTAATGGATGTTACTGAAATTGAGAATGAGACTGCCGAAGAAGACTCCGTAACGCAAGTAAAAACAGAAGTTGACGAAACGGAAGCTTGGAAACAGAAACCCACGGAAAATGTAGAAAAGTCACGTGAGAAAGAATTCGAAGAGTATTTGGCAGATTTGCTTATGTAATGGTAGTACGTGTAGTTTTCACAAAATATTTTTGTTACGCAATGGTTACATACTTATCTAATATTAGATATACATATAATTTGTATAAAATATTTTTATTACATATTGGTTGTACTTTTCTTACGATTATTTCGTTACAATGTTAATACGTTTCCTCGTTACACATTACATGACGTCAGTGTAATTGGACGGGCAAAAGAACGTACTTCAAAAAATTTAAGTTATCCCTTATTACAAGTGTTTCATTTCGGGATGAGGTTTATAAATCAAATAGGTATCGATTTGAAAATGAATTACGCAAGAGTATACAAGAATACTTTGATTTATTAAAATTCTGATGTATACACCACATATGCAATTAGAATCTATCCCTGATCACATTTCTGCACATGTTCACATATTTTATTCGATCATTATTTTGATTTCATTCACAGTCTCCTGGTTCACATTACTCATGGGCAATTGCACACATGTTCACGCTGAATCACACATGCACACATCCATCTATATACATGTGTATAAGCTTACACAAAAACATTCATATACAATTCATCATTTGAATTCAGGTAGAAGGCCTCTCCATCCTTTCGAAGAACTGTTTAGTTAAAAGTTCGATTCACATTTCGCACAAGATTAAATGTCTTACATAGTTTCATTAAAAAGACTACGTCCTTCTGTACTTTTTAATTGAATTATGACGATCGACTTATTGTAGCATTCGATTGATAAAATGTCTCTTCTTATTTATTAAAGAATGAATAAAATTGACTTTCGTGTCAATAACATTTAGGAACGATGCCCGCATCGACCTTCATAATTTCATTTCCTACGTATTTCTTTCAATAGTGCTTTCATGATTGAGGATGGTTATAGAAATTCGTAACCGATCAGGATTTGCGCACAAAGCCAAACGTTGGCGGAGGTCCGACAGGTTTGCCACTGATCGGTGCAGTCGGATCCACACCCACAGGTACTGTTGGCGAAGAAGCTGAACTTGGCCATAGGGGCTGCGAAGGAGACGGCGAAATCCTCTCGAAAGTCAAACTTTGCTGCGGTAATTGAGCATCGGTTTGAATACCCATTGATCCATAGATTTCTTTCAACATCAATAACATTGTGTCTTCAGACTCCCTATAAAACGTAAAAAATTATTCAAATAGCCACGTTAATTCTTATCAACGATCATAAAATTTATAAGAATTTTTAATAAACTTACCAATAACAAACGTGACTCGTAAGTGCGAAAAGATAATCGTTGATGTATTCGAATGGCGCTTCTTGCAATACGTAGTCGATTCTTCTGCCGCAGTTAAGTTTTCCTATTTTCAAATCAGCTCCGCCATCGTCGTTGGTGTGCTGCTCCGATGGGTTCGGAGGGGCTTTCATTTGCTCCTCGACGACCTTATCGATTTCCAATTCTAAAGCTTTGTTGTCTTGCTTGTGAAATACGGCCAGCTGGTAAACAGAGTTCCATGTGCTACGAACAGAATCCAAGAGCTTCTGCTTCAAATCAGCACCAACTCGAGCCATAGTTTCTTTCAACTCTGCAAGTATTTCCATTCGTTACAATTATTTATTATTATAACTTTACTCGTGTATTAAGTTTAACGAGTGATTACCTAAATGCATCCTTTTCCTTCCCTTATGATGTGGAATTAGCATAGGTCTGTACTTCTGAGCTTCTGGATTGATCAGTGATTCGACTCGATAAGCTACTGGGTCAAACGGATGAAAGATGTTGAAGAATGCCGGACAGGTCGGCAAAATGAAGTCTTCCCCCAGAGTGTCGATGCCACGAACAGTCACAAACATCCCAATTGGACTTCCAAGTGCAAAAAAGGCTCGAGGGTGGAACGACAATTGAGGGTAGTTGATGTAGGGCTGGCCAGTGCCTGCTGACCCCATGACGTAACTGACTTTCTTACTCAACTTTCGTTTCATAACGGGAGGAACAATTGCACCAACGTTGTCTTTATCCTGTAACAGTAAAAAAAATGTGTCACTATAAAATAATCCTTGTTTTTTTTTTTTTTTTTTATTTTGACAATAACAAAATATTTCTGGCATTTTCTTACATCGTTTTGAAAAGTTTTTCAATTAATCATAATAAAGTTATTATTTATTGCGATTTTACTTGTTTTAATAATATTTATATGAATTTTATTTTATAAAACTTTTTATAATTCCTTTTCAACTTTTTATATATATACTTTGATCTCTTTTTTTTTAATTGATGTCAATTTTTGTTAATTTAAGTCAATTTTTCAATTTTTTTGAGACTCGATTAGTTCAGTTTTATTTATTTTTGATTGCCGTTTCTACTTTTCTAATATCTGCTGACATTTGGTTGCTGTTCTTCATTTATTGATGTTTTATCAGTTTCTATACATTTTTAGTAACTTTGCAAATGTTTGTTGTTTGTTGTAATTAATTAAAAATTTTTAACAATTTTTTTCATATTAGAGTTGATTTTTGTCTATTTTTGATAATGTTTATTAGTCATATACTTTCCGCATGTATCGTCAACTTGTTTCACAAATTTTTGTTAAGTTTTTTTCAAATTGTACTTTCTTCAACTTTTCTTAATCTTTGTCAATCCTTTTCTATTTATTTCATATACGTCAAAGCTATTATTCATTTTTGATTCAATTTTCATTAATTTTTTTCAATTCGTATAAAACTTTCGTACTTTTTTTTCACATTTGATAATATTTGTTCATCAATTTTTATCCCCGTCTGCAAATTTTTGTTAAATTTTTTTTTTCTCGAAGCTTTCGTTTATTTTGTATAATGTTTATTAATCCCCAGTAAACGAAAATTCATTTAAATTCATTCAAGAGGTCGGAAAACCTATTAAAAAATTCAGTTTTGATTAAATATAGTTTTCAATCGATGTTCTATACCTTCTTGTATGGATTTAAATGAATTTGAATTTAAAAATAAATATCCAATGAATTTTTGTTTACTGGGTCGTTGTTCTTTTTTTTTTTTATCAATTTTCCGCAGTAATTGAAAAGGGATTGAAGTTTCAAAAACGGGATTGAATGGGATATTAAAAACAATTAGAGAAACGTCATGATTGGTTGATATAAGCCAATCATGAAATTTCTCTAAAGGTTTTAATCCCAATCAATTCCATTTTTTAAACTTCAATCCCTTTTCAATTACTGGGGGTTCAGCAAATTTATGTAAAAAAATTTTTTTTTTTGTAAATTGTATTGTTTTAATTTTTCTTAATTTTCGTCAATTCGTATCAAACTTATGCAAATTTATTTCATTTTTGTATCAGTGCATGTTAATTGTTTTTTTTTTTTAATTTTTTTTTATTTATATATATATATTTTTTTTTGTCTGCAAATTTTGTCTAAACGTACCAATTTTTTTTTAATAATTACAATGTTCCTCAGACTTGCGTTAATTTTGTCGTTTATCAATGTTTGCCAATCGTCTGTGGTGTAATGTATTTATTTAAGGATACGCACACTCGTAAGCTCTTAAAAAAAAGAATAATATATGATGCGCTGAAGTTTGAAGAGTTATTTATTGGAGTCTAACGAAAATCACAAACAAAGAAACCTTTTACTTGTTTACAATGATAAAAACACTATTGCTACACTATATTTTTTATAATTTTCCTTGCAGACTCCAGCATTTCGAACTTCAGTAACATTGTAATTTTTCTAATTAACGAGTAATTATTTTAGTAATTCTTTCCATTTAAAATTTTGTAATTGTTACTTTCCTATTTTTCTATTCTCTTTGACTCTTATCCCGTTTTCTATACGAATAAATGATGGCGCATAAGGAATACAAGTCGTGTATTGACGGATGGCGATGATCGCGCGCGAGTCTTTAGCAACCAACATAACGATCGGCGATAAGGCCATTAGAACCAATAAAGATTAAAGACGGTGTTATAGGTGAAATAACTTTCACGCATGTATATTGTTTTTTTTTTTTTTTTTCATAATAAGATGTACATTCTTTACTTTGACACTATAGCGTGGGAAATGTGATTTTCGAGATTAGTTGAAGATAAGAAATCATTTCTATTAATTTCTAATTGCGGAGGCCCAGATTCGTAATCTGTGACTCAAGTTTTCAAAGTTCACTTGTAGTTTATCTCTATTTGACTTCTGGCATAGCGCAATAACAAGAGGCCTCGCAAAAGACAAACTAAAAATGATATCTGGAACTTAAGGGCTGAGTCATGCATTTTTCTAAAATTGTTCAAGGGAATGTCGGCACAATATTCGCTTGAAATTAATGTAGAAAAATAATTTTGATCACGAATGCATAAAAGTATAGACTGTCGATGTCACTTGTCGAGAAATTAACAGTTATGGGAGTGTCAATAAATGAAAAATCCTTGTGACAATAATGAGCCGCCTCGCGATGACTTTGACATCTCTTTTGTGTCAGAATATCACAATGAATTGCTGGGAGTTGACGTGAAAAAAACGCCATTTTCAGAAATTTATTTATTTTTACCGTAAAATAATTTTAATTACTAAAAAAAAATGTTTGCATAGGATCGGAAAAAAAATAATAAAATAAATGTATGTGCATTATACAACTTAGTTTTTTAATACTATTTTTGTTAAACTTCTCTTCAATGTTTTTTTATGACTGAAAAATTTCTTATAGGTACGAATTTAAACTAACGTTTCAGCCTTATTTGTTAAGGCCCTCTTAAAAGAAGTTATTTTTGTATAAAAAATGTAATGCAAACAAAATTATCTTGTACTTATATATCCATACACCATTGGTATATACACCATTGGTAATGTTGCGAGTCCTGTACATTTTATATAGAAACTTATTTTTGTTGTTGTTTGGTTTTGCAATGTTTTGATATCAGCTCATTATATTCATGTGTCCAACATCAAAATGAAAAGTTAAAAAAAAAATGGTTAAAAAAAATGTCCTCTTCAACAATTACTCCAACCAGTGTTAATATAACCAAGCACACCTCTTAAAGGATAAAGTAAAGTAGGATATAATATCCTTAAAAGAATATAATTTTTTCTTTTATTTGGCCCTTAAAAGAACGCGATAAATTGAAGCAAATAAATAATACTCACATTCGTTGTATCATTTTGAACGTCGATGTGGCCGTTCTCCTCGGGTTTCTCTTCGGTCGGCGGTTTTTGATGACAAAGGAGGTCGAACAAGATTAAGCTTCCTAAGGAGTGTCCACCGAGATAAACGTTCCCTCGGAAATCTGGATTCCTATCGTTGAAGAGCGAGAACAATCTGTTCATCTCGTTACCCACGGTTTGCATAATCGTTTGGCAGTAAATCGGGCTAGTGTAGAAAAGTATGTCGAGCAATGTGTCGTTCGTAAAGTGTCGCAACTTCGGGATACTCTCCAGCGTGATGGCCTGGAGTTTCTTGTCGATTCCCGTATCTTCCGAATGTAAAGTCGTGTGCCATGAAATTGGAAGAACTTCGATTCTGTTGACAATGCCCTGCTCGCTCGCCGTTCGGTAATGCGACTGCACCAGTTGCAGCGAAATACTCCGGAACTCGTCGACTGTTGCAAAAAAATAAATAAATGAAAAACCAATTTCGTGTAATTCACGTACTTTCGAATTCTGGGACATCTTGTAGAATATACATGATAAGGGAAAAGCAATAAAACTTACCAACTTCCTCGACGGTTCTGAATTTCAAATCGCACACGCTGCCGATTCCGTGCACGAGGAAAAGAAGATGGTCGACTCTCTCGGGTTCCCCGTCGTCGATATTGAATTCGTCCACCCCTCGTTTGATTACACGCGGTCTACCGGCGACGCTTTGAAAATTCGCACTGTCATCTGAACCCTACGAGAGATCGGGATTTTAATAGAAACTGCTTGAAATGGTCGTCTCAATGTAGACATTTTTAATGAAAATTTAAAGGATTGTTTTTCTGACCTTCGATAGTTGAGTTAACAATAATGTTTCAACTTTACACTTTTAGGTTAGGTTATCCCTAATTCGAAATTTTTAGGCTAATTTTATCTCTGGATTGAGTTTCAGCGACCGAAAATTTGTCATAAATCACTTCGTTTGTTCGAATCTCGGAAAAAAGGTATCGCAAATTCTTTTTAGAGATCTGAACAAACACTGTGTTGATGACAAAAGATATTGTTTCAACTTGAAAATGCAATATACAGTAAAAATTACCAAAGAATTTTTAAATCTAAAGTCTTCGCCTGGAATGTCATTCATTTTTTTACCACCACCTACAACGTTACATTCTTTATATCATAAGAATGGCAAAAATGTAACTGTTATGCATTTTCAGATTAGGACATCTCAAAATCCCGAAAAACTACTTTTGGTACGTGACTTTTTAATGATATAAGGATCGAGGAATGATTTACTTGAAACTGTCCAACCGACACAAAAAAAGTCACTTTACTGTTCATTAGTGACTTAAACGTGAATTTGGACATCAATTCTTTTTTGTCAAGTTTTTAAAAACGTATCGCTTCTTACCGAGCTGTTGCTCCAAGAAGAGGATACTTCAGACGGGCTGGGCTGCAAATAATGCACTTGAACCGTTGGACTGAGGAACATGATGTACTCCCCATTATTCAAGTCGATCCTCTTGTTCCAATTGTTGGACGTACACGACTTTTTGAATTCATCTTCCAGTCTGGCAGCGATGCTTTCCTCGTAAGGGACGTATCTGGATTCCGTGGATCCTTTATAAAACCAGGAACATCGCCTCACTTCCGCGGATTCCCCGGACCAGTAGACGGAACTCCTTTCGCGCCTGAGGATGTTGACGTCGTAACGTCCACCGTCGGTCGCTACTTTCGTTTCGGGCGTGATTTCGATGGAATTGTGAATTTTCTCGAGGTTCAAGCTGTCGTGCATCGAGAACGGAATCCACAGCGTTTTCGTCTCTACTTCCTTCCGGTAGAACCAATGCTGGTAGACGGCGCGGTACTGGATATCCGGCATGCCTGCTGCCTGCATAGATGTTTTCGTTTATTGTCCTTTGCCCAAGAGAATCTCGAGCAGTTATTGTCCCAGTTAAGAAATAACCCCATATACTTACTAAATTCTGCAAACTGGGCGGCACGGTTTCAATTGTCGACCCGCTTACTCCGGGTGTAACTGACATCTGAATTGGATTGAGAGTGGCCGATCCAGTGGGCTCCGGTATCGACACATCAGCAAAATTAATCAAAGATCGATCAGCGACACTTGCATTTGACAAATACGCGGATGGTGTCGTCAATGGGTAAGTCGTTTGATTAGCAGTCGCAAACTGGGACGGATTATAAAAGTTCAGATTAGTCGAAGCGGATGAACCGTAAACCGGGTTTAATACCGCCGAAGTTTTATCAGGGTTCCAAATTGAAGGAGGCACCGAATTCAATGCAGATTTAACTGGTTCCGGTTGACTGGTGGTAGGTTGATTCTCTGCATTGAAAATCGCACGGGAAGTTTCAGTTTCAGCAACAGTCGATCGTTGTTGCGGGTAATATTGACTGGGAACTTGTTGAAACGACGAAGAGATGTCAGGAATTTGTTGTTGATATGGCGGGGAAACGTTGGGAATTGGTTGCCGCGGAAACGACAAAGGATTATACAAGTTGGGAAATTCCGATACTTTCGTGCTGGGAAGAGGATCTCCAACGGCTTTCTGGCTGGACGACGTATCCAAGAAGAAGGACGAGGCCGTTAATACGGGAAAACTTGACTCTTTTGAAAAAGGCTGGAAACTTTCTTTCGTACGAACGGTCGAGTCTGGACTGAATTTCACGGGTGGTAGATTTTTACTTCTGCTCTCAAGCTCGGAAATGCTACTGTTTAAATCGATATCTGTCAATTCGTCCTCGCGCGAATAATCGGAGGAGTCTACCGGCGCCTTTTCCTGAGTGTTGGCTGATTGCGTTGCTGCTGTCGTTGTTGTGCCTACGGCCTCGTTCGTCGCAGCATCGACGGCCTTCTCGATCGACGGTTCCTCTTGTTGCTCGGCAATTAAGTGATTGAGCTTTTCCGTGACCTTCGCCGCTGAAATGGGTGAAAATGTCTGGTCGACAGATTTGGCGCTTTCTACAATATCGAATCCCGACGTGACGATTTTAGCATTTGCATTATCGGGCAAAATTATCTTCTTCGCCGTGTCGGCGGAAAATATCAAAGTCGACGGAGCTGCTTGCTGCTCGCGAAAAGAAGAAAAGCCAGAAAAGGCAAAATCCGCTGGTGTGTTCTGAGGGGTCGCTGTCTCTGGAAACCGACATGGAATAGCTTGCGGTGCTGTCGCTAGTGATGAAGGGTTAGAAATTGAAACATCACGGGGGTTAAACACCGGCGGGGCTGCATGCGGACTTGCGGTAGAACTGCGGGGTGCGTTCAAGTGCAGTGGAGATGACAACGATGAAGAATTGGAAGTGGAAATATCTCTAGGGTTAAATGCAGGCGGTGCTGCTTGCGGACTTCCGGTAGAACTGCGGGGTGCATTTAAGTTCAGCGGAGATGACAATGATGAAGTTGTAGAACTGGAAACATCTCTAGAGCTAAAGACCGGCGGGGCCTGCGGACTAGCGGCAGAACTGCGAGGTGCGTTTAGATTCAGTGGAGATGCCAGCGATGAAGCGTTAGAAGTCGAAACATCTCTGGGGTTAAACGCCGTCGGGACTTGCGGACTCGCGGCAGAACTGCGAGGCGCGTTTAGATTGAGTGGAGATGCCAGTGATGAAGTATTAGAAGTCGAAACATCTCTAGGGTTAAACGCCGTCGGGACTTGCGGACTCGCAGCAGAACTAGGAGGCGTGTATACGGTTGGTGGTGTTGTCACTGGGCTATTTCTAAACGAGTTCTGGAGAGAACTTCCCTGCCCGGAAGGTGGTCCGCTTATTCCTGGCGGAATTTGAGCATCTAACTGTTGGTGCGCCGTCGATGATGTAGTTGATGGAATTAAAAAGGACGAAGGAAATGTCGCCTGATTCTGCTGCGGCGGAAACGCAGGGGCACTCGAAGAGTACTGTTGTGACGGGGTATTCGACGTTAAATTCGGAGGTAGAGCGTACTTCAAACGTTTCTGGTTGCCCAGTCGATAAGATACAGGCCCTGAAAATTGAAAATAATATCACAGTATAACATAGGGCATTCATTCTTCAATGGATTTGTTATTTTTGATTTATTTCAATCCTTACCGCCACTCGGTGGTAACGCAGCTGGTGGTGGTTGTTGCGGTGGTTGTTGGGGTAGTTGCTGTGGTGGTACCGATGGCCCCAAATTCACATCCGTCAGTCCGCGAGAGTCTACTTTTTCACGATTGTCGTAGAGGTTGGGCGTCACAGACGATAAAGGGGGGCCAGTGTGTGGTACAGGCGTATAAGAATAACCGTATGAATTCGCGTTCGAAGGATTGCTCTGAGGCGCTTCTTGGACCTGTTGCTTCGAATTGTCTCCGGTGATCGAAGACAATGACAGATTCGGCAGCGACGACAGAATCGACGTGAAATAACCTTGCTTTTGTGGTTGGGCTGGCAACTCCTTTAACGCTGAATTGTCGGCTTGATGCGTCAGCGTTTCACCCGCAGCTTCGGCCTGCTGAATCGTTGGAGGATTTTGTCCTATGAAATTGTCAAGCTCCGCATTCGGAACGGCATCTGCATCAAATAAAATATAACGCATTTCAGACTTTGACTGCTCGATTCTGATGACATTTTTATAATTTATGTGAATTGTGAGAATTTTATCGATTCCATGAGTATTCAGACGAGACAAGGAACTGTTTTGATTCGAATTGGTATTTAGATTAAATGCGATTTTGCGTGCGTTTATTGTCGACGTACGGACGGTGTAAAATATTGTTAAAAAATGAGAGTCTTTTAGTATAAAAATATGTATATTACGAAAGAAAGCCATCCTGCGGGATGGCGGAAATAAGTGACAAAATGACCATTGAACGAATCAAAAAGACTCGTGTGAAGTACGTCTACAAGTCAAATCCACCATTGTGAAACCCTTCACTGAATTAAACCGTACAATAGCTCGACATTACTGAGAATTTGTCAAGGGCGAATTCTTTTACCGGATGTCCAACTAGGAAATAATATATATTATCTTTTATTTACATCTTACCTAAGCATATGATTAATGATGGTTGGCAGTTTTGCATGAAATGTAAACATTTGAATACGTGCATGATAGGTTAGAAATATGTATGCTCCGATTTATGTGGCGAATGCTTTTAGAGTAATGAAATCAATTATTGTTACTTATATATATCGGGAATAATTTTTATTTGGCAATAGATTCTAAATATAAGTCCGTTACGATGTACTGTCCTGCCTTTGTAAAAGATAAAGATACATTGTGTACGTAAAAGATAAAATGAAAGTACTTATTTCTGGAATTTATATTTGAAGGAAATACAATTTATCTTTAGCTTATATACTACTGCAAGATAGCCAAGGAACTATCTTTTGTCAAAATTTTGGAGATTTTAAAATAAACTTTTCTTAATTATTTGGATTGCATATTAGGAATTATCGACTTGATTTTTCGATTTTGTAATTTTTTTAGAAGTTCCGACAATACATGGACACTTCTAATACACTCTTTAAATTATTTTAAGTGAGTCGGAAAATTTACTCTTTTTATGTCACTCCATTTAAAATTAACAGTTGTTTATCAGGATTGCAATTAAAAATCAAGATGATAACATATGTTTACGTTTGGTTTAGAAAATGCAGGGTGTCTAACACTCCCTTTTGTAAGACAATTGCACAAGAAATAGAAATACTAAATATTGATAAAAAGTAAATTTTATAGGTAGTCTTTTTTATTCTGCATGACATTCTTTAAATTTCTCGGAGTGAAATTTCACTCTTTAAGAATGACATTCCTGTAGTGAGTCAGAGAATTTACATCAAATTAAAAATGAACTTAAAGAGCGAAAATTCATCGAAATTTTCGCTGTTTTTAAAATTAACCTCCAAGAAATTTAGAAAGTATATAAGTCCAGAAATGATAATGATTTGTTGATGTATAAAAATAGATATTCTTCATTCTTGACAAACTAATAAGTTTATCAATATACTTTATCAATAGTAGTGAAATTTTCTAATTCCCCTTCATTTTTGTTTTTTGTTAAAAAAAAAAAAAAGATTGATTAGAATGTTGATATACTTCTTTTAATTATTCTTTCATATATTTAACGAATTTCGTTTACTAGTAGAAGTTTTTTTTAGTAGAATTTTAAATATAAACATTGATTTAAATTCTATCACTCATATGTTATATATTATATCAAAAAGATAATTACAATTTATTATTATTTTTGCATATATTTTACTGTAATTTAATTTTTTTTATTACCCAGGAAAAAAATAGTCATTTTATTTACAATTTTTTAGGGTATTGCGACAATCAGTTATTATAGTTTATAAAAACTTATTAATATATAGGGGAACGTACTATTATATCGTTTTTTAATAACTTTATTTTAAAAAATATAAAATTTCCCATTTTTCGAGCAAGGGAAAATATCTGGCGAAGAAAGGTTTAGAAAAGCTATTAAGGGGAAGCTGTAAAGCGGTTCAGTCGAAAACGTCTATTCTTACTCTAAAATAATCAAATTAAGGTGGTTCTAAAGTAAAACACAGTTATCGGCCTACCCTCAAAACATGACAATGATAGATAAAAAGGTTTGAAACATTTTTTCAACATTTTTGGCTTTGGAAGGGTACTTCTACGTAAAATTAAACGAGAATTATTCGTAATAATTTTTTTTTTTTACTGATAATAGAACATATTTTGGATAATTCCTTTAATTTTGAACCAATATCACCGATATATTTTATTGTAGATTGTACGTATTACGTACAATGAAGGGTGATTTTACGTAACCTATATGATATGCCCCAACAGAGCTAACCCCAGTAGAAAATGACACCATTTTCTGCCCAACTTTTCTGGCCTCTGTTTTCTGGCTCTATGTTAAAAGTATAGTGGAGTCCAGAAAAAATCAATTTCAAATTTGCAACAATGTTATATTCTTATCTGTACGGCGCAAAATGGCATTTTGCGCCTACTACGATGAAAAGCATCTTTTCCACCCACTTTGGGCGAGTCGTGTGTAGATGACGATGTCGCGTTTCACGGACTGACCTTTAAATCGACCACATTCCATGAATGTACTCAAACGTGCGTAAACAAAGCAATTAATTCAGAATTATATCATCATCATCATCATCCATGACAATGAAAAGGAAAAAAGAAAAAAGTATAATAATTTCGAAAAGTCACAAGGACGTAGGAGGGGAAAAACGAACGTTAGCGAACTGAACGGCAGTCCCTTAATGGGAACAATAGTTCGGAAGTGTGCATTGTGACACAACTGCCTAAATCGTTCGTGATTTTGAATGTCGAAAGACTGGATTTGCGTCATAGCGCCCGACTTCCTGATGATGGCTTACGGAATGTCCGTATATTGTGCGCGGGGCACAAATTTTCCGGTGAATAGGGCTCACGGATAATTTCCCGCTGGTGACTCGTCGGTGTCAATATTGAACAGGATCTTGGCGAGCGGGCCTTAATGAGCCGCGGCTGATAATCCGAGCCGATAAAGGGGGCAACAATGTAATGCGCCTTTCGCTGTTTGTCTAATAACGCAGCGCGGGCGACCTTACAAAAAAAAACGTCAGAGTGAGAATCGTCACAGGATGCGATAATCTGATAGTTCTTCGTTGCCCCGGGACGTTTCTTTTGCAAGCGTCGTTATACACGGATGAGAGAGCACACGGGCAATTGTGCAACGACGCACGTTGACGCCCAAATTTACCTTAGCTTCTCGATAATGCGAGCATGATGCGTCTCGAGGTCTTATAAGGCGAGGCACGTGGAAAAACTCCTGCAGTTACAATTTGTCTTGTGCGACACGATGGTGATGGTGCGAGTACTACTTTTCCGTATTGTTTTGGTGGCGAGTTTTGCGGTGGGTGTTTTTCCGTTTGAACAACCGTTCCTGGATCGGAACGATCTTGACATTCGACCGATAGACAATTGGGAACTGGCCGACGCCGATGGAAGGATCTTGGATAGATTCGATGGACTCCAGGATGGACGTTTCGAGGATGTCGCGATAGGCGGCACGAAATGCACGAGGTGTGTGTGAAATTGATTAACTTTTTAATGGATTTTTCGTGAAGTGATAACGCCAACTCCGAATATGTATGTTTTCGCGTTTACGAGTGGTCTCTATGTGTTTGTAGGGAATCGGTTGTTGTTCTCGCGATCTTTGAATTGCTGATGATCTTCAATCGGATGGATCTGATAGCTCTTCATGCAAGTTTAGGTGTTGAAATTGACAATTGCCTAAATCGCGAGTTACATTGATTACCAAAACTGAAAGCATTTGAAACAATTATACACGATCCCAAACCTAAAACCAAGATTTATATATAAACAATTGTTTCCTTTATAAAACTATATGAATCGAATTCTTGACACATTAAAGCATCGATTAAACCAATAAAAGAAAAACGATTTTTTTTTTTAAATTGGCGTTGTTTAGAGTATATATAATTTTTCTGAAAATTCACTGCATATTTTTATTAATAAAACTCAAAACCGCTCGTTTAAGGATATATCCCTTCTTATTGTGAATGAAGTTATACCTTTATTAATCTCTGGTTTGCTCGGTACTGAAAAAATAATGACTATACGTCCAATACTTACATATTCGTAACAAGGCATTAGCAATTTGCCTGATGGGGTATTGAAAATCAATACTATATACCGAAGGACAGTTTGAAAACAGCTAAAAATGTCCTTATGCACACTGAACAAAAATTTGTTATTTTCAAGTAAATATTTACTTGAATTAAGAAAATGTTTCCTTCTTTATTTTAGTAAATCTTACTTAATTCAAAAAAATCTTTTCTTAATTCTATTATATTATATATATTATTGTTATAGTATATATGTGTATATTATTATTATATATATTATATTATATAGTGAAAATTTGATAAATTTAAAGTGGAAAATAACACAAATATATAAGACTGAATCTCACGAAAACAAATTGAATCGCGTTATTTACATGAATTGAAATTAAATTGTTTCGTCATTGTTTTAATCCTTGCTTTGTCAATTTCGAATGTCTACATCTTTCCAATCCAAAAGTAATTTTATCTAAAATATTTTTCATCATTTCGATCCGAGCAGAGAATACTTGACAATCATTTTGAAAACATTTGAATCAAAAAATGAGAAATTCTTTAAATTGAAAAATGCAGAGAATACGCAATCGAGCATTTAACTAAAAAAATAATATATCCTTAAAATTGTAGCGATTTGTAGAATTCAGATGCATAGAGATGTATTGAATTTTGAAACCATTTAAATCTATTTTCGGATTGAAAGTTACTCGTTTTAATTCAATGTCAAACGTTCGGAAGATTTTCCATACAATTTTTTAATCTTATCAAATTCGTTTAAATACGTCGCCTGATATTTTTAGGTTATATTAATTGTTATGCACAAAAAAAAGTTACAAATTTATTTTCATCTCGAGTGGTTATGTTTTCATCGATTTAGAGCAATATATTTTTTTTACCATTTTTACCATCAATTTATCAACAATTATAAATACACGTTTCAATACATTTGTTGTTATATGTAGTAATCAATAAGTTGGATACTTTAGTTGGTTAATTATAGGTTTTCCTAATCCAAATTAACGGGCAATTAATAATTTTTTCAAGAATTTGATTTATCGAATTGAGAACAACCCATCAAGATTACTTAATTATTGATGTTGTAATTAATTTAATGTTTACAGTAATAGATGTAGTTGAGACAGAAACGCAAATGTATTAATTCATCAAAATAATTATTATGCTAATTATTGTTATTAAAATCATTATTGTTTTAAGAATGAAAGTAAAAGTTCCAGTAGTAGAATGCACGAAGTAGTTTGGCCCAATGTGCGGACGGCCAAAGTGGTAAAAGTTTCAAGTAGTAATAGCCCCTCTCTTGCGTGAAAAATAACAATAACATTTTTAATCTGAGAAAATATTTAAAATTGTGACTTGTAAATAAAAATCAGTTTAATAAAACTCATTTGAAATAGTATACTAATGACTTTCCACAGAATTCCAAGTAACAATTTATAGAAAATATGCGCAGTGATTAAATATTTTAAAATGATATCAATATTTGTTTTGTTTATTTTTCAATAAATATTATGTATTATTACTACACTCGTCTGTATGTAAAAAAAAGGTAGCGTGTGAAAAGATTTTTTTCATTGTATTTTTAATTTTTAATTTTTAATTTTTCAGTTTTTACCAAACAACGTTTCTCAAGTAATTATCTCTACATATATATTCTTTAAAAAAAAAAAGCAGTGAAATGTCAAGTTTGTGAAACACATATTAAAATAATATTTATTATTTACAATACAAATTGTAAAAGATATATATTAACACAGGATATAAAAATATTATGTCTAATATGAGTAAATCATTTATTTTATGAAAACTCGAGAAAAAACTATTTGATGTCTTATCCCAAAAAGTACAAATGAGAAATAATATACGTATATAATAAATGCTAAATACATAATACAACGATAAAAATTAATTTTAATGTGTCCAGGTATTGTGCCCATTGGGAGAATAAACAGCCAAACGTACCAGATTCACCATTGATCAATTTCAATTGGGCGTTTAATGAAGGAATAACTACAGGTGAGTAAGAGTTACATATGTATTAAAGGTATCACACTACTGTGCTACAGATAATTATTTCACTGGGCTTCATGGCTACTGAAGCTGATGAATGTTTATCAAATTGCCTTTGTACTTTACGACAATCGAATTACATAATAAAATTCGTTCTTACACGTTTGCGTCGAGAGTACAATGAACACACTTCTTCTATTAAGTGAGAAGTGAAGGTTTATTATTTTAGCGCAAGTTAATGTCGAAGGTCAGGGTGATTATGCAACTGTCATCCAAGACTTATCGGGGAACTGAATCTAATTATTTCTCTCCATACAAGCTTGCAATGTGCACATGTACGTTTACATACATCAATTTGGCAATTTGTGTTGGATTACGTAAAATCAAGTACGCGAAAGGGCACATGTGAAATTTCAACATTCGTATTTGAGACGTCATAATATATTTTAAAATGCATTTTTTTTTGCTCCATTTTTAGAGGAACAAAATTTTAGCTAGTAATTACTAAGTTGTTCAAACATTTTTTTGCAATTTCCAAAATTTAAGAAATGTTTCACATGTGGAATTTCCAACGTTTTAAAAACACATGCAAAGCTATCACTGAAAATTAGTTAAAAATGAAATATATAATAGAAAGTTTTATAAAAGAATAGAAAGTTTTATAGAAGAATAGACAGTTTTCAAAAACGTATCCAAAACGTTCCGTTATTGTTAATGTCCACTGAATTTTCAGTAATATCATTTCAAATGTCAAACAAAATCATTAAATTTAAAGGTTTTTGTAAATAGATTTTTTTGTGTGTTTACAAACGTTTGAAAACCTGTACAATTTAAGATTCTTTAAGATTATGTATTAATTATAAATCTGCAAATTTTTTATATTTTTGCAACATTTTTAATGACATTTTTTGCAATATATTTTATGTAATTTTTTACATTTTGTTTTAAACTGTTTTTACAATATTTTACGATGTTTTTTACATTTTGACATTTTTCTTTAACCGTTTTTATAATTTTTTTTTTTATATTTTTGTAACATTTTTAACATTTTCTCTCATCACGTTTACTACTTTTTATGATGACATTTTCTTCATTTTAACAATAATAGTTACATTTTTTTTCAACCTTTTTTACATTTTTTAAATATTTTTGCAACATTCTTTACGATTTTTTACAACAGTTTTTACGACATTTTCTTGCAGCATTTAATTTACTCAACTTTTTTTGCACTAATTACGCCATTTTATGACAATTTGACGTAATTTTTGCAATATTTCAATTGTTCATTATTTTTTTTTTGCAACATTCTTTACCGCATGTTTTGCCACCGTTTTACGACTTTTTACAACTTTTTACGGCCTTTTGTGAAATTTTTTACATTTTTTGCAACATTTCAATTATGTAACATTTTTGTTTGCAACATTCATTACAACATTTTTTACATTTTACAACTTTTTACAGCATTTATACATTTTTATTGCTCTTTTGCAGCACTTTTTACATTTTCTTGCAACGTTTAATTTATTCAACATGTTTTGCAACACGATTTATATTTTAGGACATTTTTGACGTGTGCATTTTTATATTTCTACATTTTTGTCAACATATTGTTATTATCAATGACGAAACATCATAAATAATTATCCGGAAATATCTTCCAAGTATCTTCTTGGATATTTTGTCTAGTTTTTACATCCCTGTCACTTATCCAACACTGTACTGACATTTTTAAACATATTTGGGTAATTTAAATAAAAGTTGCATTGAATGACGATACATGCCAGAATAGTTCCTTGCCTAATTTCACAAAAATTAATTTAAAAAACTTTTTCCAAAAGAAATAATTAATTAAATTTCATGTTGTATTGTTCATAATTCAAATCTGATGATTTATGGAGCTTCATTCGTCACATTGTAATTAAAGGGTTAATTCGTTTCATTGCATTATCGGAATTGCATTGACGCACATAAAGCGACCGTGTCAATCATATAATGCATATCGCGAAATTGTAACGACGTTGTTGAAATCAAATTGATGATATGCTTATACGTTTGCTCATAAGAGCTAAAAAAATAAACAAAAATCTAATAATCGTCATTCGTATAATACGTCAAAGTAGGCGAGTTCTTCGTTACGTTTTACGATTAAAATGTTTAAATTCTAATTACGACTTTCGTAGTATACATGTGTGTACCTTTTACTTAATCTACAGCCAGGGTCGACATTTATGACTGGTCGAAATGACGATGAAGTTCGAAAAACTTTTTATAAATTCATATACAATAAATTCAAACACTTATGACTTTTCGTACGACATGTGTATTTTTACCATCAAAAATCTAAGATCATTATTTTATTAATCGTAACACAATTAAGGTCGTAAATTGAATTTTAATTAAAAGATTTCCTTTACAGAGAAAAGGTGGATTGATGCTACAAATCGCATGTCTCAGTCACGAGTATTAGGCAAAGATCTTGTCAGTGATGACAATCAACAAAATTGTATGGTAATAACAACGTTTAAGTCCTAAATAATCATTGCTTGCTTGCTAATGTACATATCGAAAATGCATTAATCGCAAACAAATATTTTGCAGTTTTCAGCGATCGTCAAGTGTGCAACTTCCGACGTTCCTTTCGACTCGTTGCGTGACATTTTCCGCAACTTTTATCCGAACCTTCAAGATTTTAATAATGATGATTTTACCATGGTGAGCAACAGACGATCAATTATTTTAATTTCGTACACTTTAACAATTGCATGAAATGGTGGCTTAAAATTGTGCTTCATTAATTACTTTCATTATTTTCAAATTTTTTTTCTGAAAATTCCTTAGAACAGAGGTAAAATCTAAATGAGTTTCGATACAAAAAAAAAAACGTATAATACTCGTTAATTGGAGTATAAATTATAGTCTTCATAGAGAAATGTTTTAATGAAATGTAACGCTTTTAATAAAATGTTTTAAAGGATAAACTATTGGAAAAAAGGAATTTGACGAGTACTACAGAAACAAAATTCACGGTGATGGCTGGCATAAGAGAATTGCGCATCGTCATCTTGGGAAACATTACGAACGTCAGTTTGCAAATACCTGCTGGTGAGTTGTGCACATCATTAATGCTCCATTTTCGTAATTGCTGTAAGAGCACGCTAATTATACTAGTTCAATTCCAATATGGCTGACCCGTCAGCTGGAAGAGGGGGTGAATAAAACTTATACTCGAACGTGTGTCCTTCTATTCGTTTTTAAATGAGATATCGAAAAAGATATGGAACATCCAATTTCGAGTTTAAAAATCTTCTGCTTCCATTTTACTGCCAAAAGCTAATGATTTTTTCGTAAAATATTGTAAACAGAATCTTTGGCTCAGCATTTTGTATACACAAGCAATATTTATATATATATACATGTATTTTTTTATTTCTTTGTTACTGGGAGGAAAAACAATATATTGTTTGTCATGAGTTAACTCAATATAGTTTATTTACTTTATTCGTAATAAAATATCAGAGTTAGTTTTTATTGTCGGATATACCAATCGGAAAAAAATAATTTATCACGTCTTTTAAAGATTAGAAATTTTACTCTTATTATATTGTCGCCAAAAGTACAATAAAAACTCGTGTATTTTAAGGTGAAAAAACGTAAATTTTACATTTGTTTACGAACTTTCTTTTCCATTCATTGTTTTAAAATCATTTTATTTAAATTTCATGGAGTGAAATTTGACTCTTAAAGAGTGAAAATTGAGCCACTCTTCATAAAAGTGAAATGTCATTCTAGATTTGAGCAGAGTCGAAGAATTTACACCCCTAACAGAGTAAAATGTCACTCTTAAAGGGTGAAAATTCACCCCTTTAAAATATTAGTTCAATTATCATTCTTCGTAGAGAGAAATTTCACACCAAGAAATTTAGAGGGTTCAATCCTTTGAATTCTACTCATATTATACACAAAAATACATTAAATTTCTATTTTTTCCATTTTCTTCCAATTTTCATGGAGTGAAATTTCACTGTTAAAGAGTGAAAATTGAACTACTCTTCATAAGAGTGATTTTTCACACTTTCTGGATTGAAATTTCACTCCGTATATCGGAGTGAGTCGAAGAATTGACAATCCAAACAGTGTGAAATGTCATTCTTAAATAGTGACATGCCACTTTTAAAGTGTAGCTTCAATTATCACTCTTTGTAGACTGAAATTTCATTCCAAGAAATTTAACGAGTTACTTGAAATAAAAAAAAAGTTTTGAAATTGTCATTTTAGACGAATTTCAGTCAATGATTTTGTCATGACGACTTAAATATATTAATCCAATATTTTGGATTAATAATCTACAAGACTTTCTCGATTTCTCTTGACATTTTAAGACACTTTTGTTTTTACTTTCTCTTCTATTTATTTTTTTTTTATCTTTTTCTTCTCTTTTATCAATTCTAACCAACTGTTCTCATCATGAATCTTTTAATTGCACACCGGTAATGCAAATATTGATTTAATGCAGTCTCATTCAAAGATTCACGAAGCTGCTGGACGCAGATTCCGAAAATAAATCTGCCCGACGAAAATAAATAACAAACAAGACGCAAAACACGCACATCTGCTATAAATACTGCAAAAGTTTAAATAAAAAAGTGTTCTCTACATTTCCATGATTAAAATTTAATTCTACAATGAGGGAAATTTGAGCCATTCGGAATTTTCTCTCATCATTCTCGCGTTCGAAATTCAATATCACTCTTATTCAGACAAGAGGAACAATAGCATAGGATTTCGAATTGCGTCCAAGATACCATCAAACTTTTCTGCGAACAGCTACAACCTTATTTGTTTATATGCCGTCATTAAATCAAATTTTAAAGGCTCAATGTCAGCGTGCTCGAGTACATAAATGAAAAAAAAAATCTCGTTTCAAATATTGTGACAATGACGCACCTTTTGTATGGTGAATATTATCTCAGGCGCGCCTAATGTGAAGGAAAACAATTAAATTGTGCAACCGAAGCCCTACTTCCTCTAGCATTGCTACATATATATATAGATATGAAGTTTCTGGACGAATCCACTGTATATGACGATAGCCTTACCTCGTGGCATTCATTTATGAGCGAGGTATTGACCCGCTTTCTGCCTCGTCGTACTACAGCAGATGTCACTCATAGACCATCACAGTAGTAACCCAACACGTCGAAACCATGAAAATGTTTTTTTTTTTTTGTTTTCTTCAAAATTTGCCTGATGCATATATGTAACACTCGAATAAGACGATTAAAGGTCCTAATTGAATGACACTATGACTGTCACACAAGTTTGCACGATACGAATCCGGCTCTGATCATTCTCGTAAATTCTTTTTACGCAATTAATACTATTATTTTTTTTTAGTTTACATTACTAGTTTTATGTGTTCGATGATTTAATCCATGTCAATGAACAAAGGATCATTTGATTAGGTCGAAAAACAATGCCGAACTTGACAGCGACGTTCCAGCAGACGCCAGAATTGACGCTGACTAAAACGCGCATGTTCGGCGATGCTTTAGTTCGTCTGAATGTGCGCTACCCATCGACCGGTAGATGGCGTCTTGTGCTGTCAGGGCCGAATCATGAGGATTATCACATTGTTGTGGTAGCAGCACGTGCTTTTACACACCAAGACGATGCAGGTGAGTGTCATGTTTTTTTTTTTCTTAAAAATTGTGTTTGAAAATTATTTTTCAGCCTCTTTTTGTTTCTAAAAATCTCTTGGAATATGAAAAGAAAAAGAATTTGCCAATGTCAACAAACAAATATGTTGCGAATCGCCTTTATCAATCACTTTGTAAAATATCACCAAAACAATAGAGTACCGAATTTTTTACGAATAATTGTTTTAGATGACAGTTGAAAGGAGTCAAACAAATTTTTGTATGTCGCCGAACTGTTAGAGGGCTGGTATGTTCAAAATATTTTTGTAAAAAAAAGTTTAACGTTAAAAGTTTTAAGCAAGAAAATAATAATTGGCGCAAAAAAAAAATAATTAGGAACCTTCATGAAAGAAAAAGAAGTGGAACGAAAAAATTACAGTTTTGGAACTTTTTTTGTTTTTGTGGAATATTCCCCAAAGAATATTCTTTGGTCAATTCGCATTGGACATTCCATGGCAAGCGGCCTACTTATTTTTTACAATATTTTTAATTTCAATGTGTTTGAAGAGAGAGATCGAACCAATTTTTCACATGACATTGTTGCCGAATTGCACCGTCGTTTTTTCAATTAAAATTGGCATAGGATTAAAGTTTGCCTATGCCAGAGTTAAGGCGGTGCTTCGATTTCAAAATGCCTATGACTTTTTAATTTTACCTGAATAAAGTGTACGATGAAACATGACATGAAAATCGATGTTTCTGTGTTGTTTCTATTGTCCATAATTCTATATTAAAAATGGACGAAATGACATAGAAAACTATTGTCTTTCTATCGTACATTTTTACCAGTTTTTACCATTATATCGTACATTTTTACCATTTTTTTGTTTTATCGTACATTTATACCAAGGATAATTACAATTGTAATTGTACTTTAAACATTTCGAAAAATCAGAGTTTCTTCAAAATCATGAAAAAGTACAAAAATACAGAAATTTAATTGTTTCAGAAGTTTCAAATTTGAATTATTGTTTTGCATATGAAAACAATAGACCGCCATTGTTATTAAAAGACGAATAAGAAGAAAGAAATAATATATATAAAATAATTATTATTGTCTTGACATGCAAAACAAATTTAAAACTTATGAAAGAATTGAATTTTTGTATTTTTGTTCTTTTTCAGTCCGATTTTTGGAGATAGGAAACTCTATTTCGCCGACATTTTTTCGATAGGAATTTTTAAAGTGCAATTACAATTGTCATTATCCGTACAGAAACATCGATTATCAGTCATGTTTCATCACACATTTTATTCGGGTAAACAATTAAAAAGTCATAGATATTTTCAAATTTAAGTGCAGCCTTTTAACTCTGGCATAGGCAAACTTTAACCCTATGCCAATTTTAATTGGAAATACGATGGTGCAGATCGGCAACACTGTCCGTACACATGATGTAATGAAGATCAGCTTTTTTGTTTTTTTGCTAACGTTAAAGCTTCGCTAAATAAGTGATACTGAACAAGTATAAATATAGGGTTGCATTAAGAAAATATTTGTGCATTGACAGCACATCTATTATTTACTGAGGCTTTAGTGCGTATATCAATGTAAATAATGATATCAGTTATTTAGATAATGTATGTGTACTTCACGCGAATCACAAGTGACCCGAAGGATCGATTCATGTGTACACCACACACACACACATATATATATGTATATATATATATATATATATATATATGTGTGTGTGTGTGTGTGTGTGTGTGTGTGTGTTAATGTTGCAGTTGTTAGATCTTTCTCAGAACTGATGCATTTCTTGCTGATCTACAACTCTTCGATATATACAGCGGATGGTTTTCTTTATTTGTAAATTCGTAATCGGCAGTGCGTAATCGTAAGATTCTAAAATAGACAAGTATATAGAGAGTGTTTTCGTATTGCCTTAAAGATTTTTTACAGTCACTGCTTACTTATAGTTGACGACTTTAAAGACTGTACGTGTTTCCTGCAACGTTACAATTAATAACCCTTCAATTTTTAAATGCAGTCGGACCGCGGCAACCAAAAAAAAGAAAAAAAAAATTTGAAAATCTAAATTTTCGAAAGTATTCGTTATTGTTAAGAAAAAAAATGAATAATTTTTTTTTTAATCCTTTTTAATCCAAGTTTTGACCTTTCGATACTTTCTTTACTGCGGGAGATTTTCATCTGATGAAATTCAACTCGGATAAAAAACAAATTGAAATAAATTAAAAAAGGTAAACAAATTAATATATTTGAAATATAATGTTAAAAATTTCCAAACAAAAATGTTTCATATATATAGTACAGTCAAGAAATAATACAGTCAGTCATAAACAAAAATTCGTGTTAACCTTAAAAAATTTATAGTATTACAAAAAAAAAACATAATTTTTCGGAAAAATCACACTCTAAAACTATTTTTTTTTTTTAAATTCTTTCAACATTTTCATTATTATTATTGGAAATTTGTATTATTTAAAAATAATACAAATTTTGTTTTCTTGAAAATATTTTTATTAATACTTTCCCAGAAAAAACAACAAGTAACGATTATGTAATAAATACATCACTTCTTACATAAATGTCACATTAATGTTACGTAATTGTTACATTATGGTTGACATGGTTGAAATATAAAAAATATATCAGGAAAACTACAAAATATTAAAAATCTTCTTTATAGAAGCATAAAGAATTCAACTCGGGAATAAGTTGATAAAATTACACGTAAAAAATTGTTGGAGCAACCATACAATATGGTCGTATCCAACCATAGAAATGATTGCTTCAACCGTATACGAAACACCCTTGAGCTTTTTCGTAATCTACGCTGAAAACAATAGTTTTGTCGAGCCAACCATACTATACAGTTGACACAAACATTATCATTACAGTTGACGCAATTATCTCTATATATGGTTGATAAAACCATATTTATGGTGCGGTTGCTCCAACGATACTTTTGTTTTCCACGTATATTGTCATCAACATATTTTCGAGTTGATAACTTTTTGGACCACGTACAAAAATTCTCTCTCGCGTCCACATTAGCTCTCTTTGTCTCGCTGCCAGGGGATGGCGCAAAATAAGGAATGCGGACTCGAAACTCTCTCGAGTGTAGAAATAGAACATGGCGTCAATCAGTCTAGACTGTTCTCGCAATTAAGTATAGTTCACCATTTTATTTACTTTTTTTTTTTGTTTTCTTTCCATATGAAATCAGTAGGTTATTACAGTTCACCTTTATAAGGAAGACAGACGATACGGTGCATATTTGCAATGGAGGGCGTCGTTAGAAAAAGAAAAAAAAAACCTTACATAAAATATTCCTACGTACCCTTCAAAAGTGAATACACATCAATTTTCTTCCTTTTTATCGACTGATGGTAAGGTCATTGCAGTAGAGCACCTTCGGCTCAAATTTATAAAGAGATACTTTGTACGCGTAATATAGGGGGAATAGATTGAATAAATAGGACTATACATGTAGATGCGTAATACGTGCTTCGTATATACAATAAAAAATAATCGCATCATATATTATTAGAAGATGAAATAAGACTCACGATGCCAGACGTCTTCCCATCGCCATTGTTCCTTTGAACGGCTGACCAGTGATCAGTTTATAATCCAATTCCGAATCGCTTCGAGTCTTAAGGTTGGAAGGTTGAACCCGATGCGCGCAAAATGCGGAAGCTTCCGGGTCAGCCTTTTACATTCTATTAAACTGGCCGAGTTTCCATGCGACTTCCTCCTCGCAGAACAATCGACATACAACTGGCGAGTCTTTGGCTGCAAGCCAGCGTTTTCGTGTTGTGCAATGGAATATTATGAAGTTGCCCTTTGGCCACGGAGGCTGGTGGCTGATGCTGCCGACGTCGTGCACGATTCGGATTCTGACGTTGAGTATATATATTTGCGCGGAAATCTGGCAAAGTCCACGTACCCACACACACACACCAAAATGGGTATGATGCAGCGATCTATCAGGAACTGCGTAAGACGGATATTGATCTCTCGATCGGTCATTCTGTCGGAGAGGCATCGATTATGTCGACAGGATCGAGATAACGACATGACTCATATATACGTGTCTTTTAGGAAGAAATTATGCTTTTAATCTCGTACGTCTACTGCTTCGTCATTTGCAATTAATCCGGGATGCGGCCGTCCCTCCGAAATACATACATTACTAGTATTCTGTAATTCCACCACATTGCCACCGACACCATTGCCCTTTCACAAGACACCTGTGACGTACTGGTTTAAAATTGACTATATCTGAGATTTATTGGACTTGCACCCTGATTTTAACGCCTCCCCCATGTGCGCATAGGAAAACTATGGAAATCCTATGCCAACAAAATTTCTGAAAAATCTATTACATTAACTTTAGCCCGTATGAATAAGATAAAAATTGAAATTTTCTATTTTCGAAAGGAGCTGTTGAGAATGAGGGAACAAGAAAAAGGTTGATGAATCGTGACAAATCACCTGACCTTTTCCGCGAGAAAAGGTCTGTTGATAATAATGCGGACTTGACGTACATCACCGATGGTTCAACGGGAGGACGTCAACCATCGATCAGTTCGAGATCCAGCAACGCGTATTCGCCGTATGATCCGGAAGAATTTGACGACATTGACGAGGTACTTTATTTTAAGAATGTAAACTTGTTGATTCTTCAATCTGATTGGTTACTACATTTTCGTTTTAATCAACTTTATGTCCATTTTCAACATTCATATGCAACATCAGAATCAGATTATATTCATCCGTTCCTCACGATTGGAACCTGCACCAAACAAGATAAAAATAAAACATCCCAGAGATGAGCTTTTATTCCCTAGTATCCTCACGTCTCGTATAGATCAAGTTTATGCAATAAGCTAATCGATAAATTAATTTGCATGATTGAATGTCCTTTTCGCTTTCAGGGTCGACAAGAAACAATTAAATTCCCTGGCCCCAGTTCGGCCAGTGCCGAAGTTATGGTTGGTACCGGTGCTCACAATTTCACCACAAGGCAAGCGGATGAGCCGAAGGAACGTGGGATATCCGATCGCCAATCGTTCAATCGGGACGTGAATAGTATCGCGAGAGTTCAAAACGAACTTCCTCGTAAAAAAAACCTCGTCGTTGATGTAAATCCCGACACTAACCTCCTCGTAGATAATCCAGGGTCACTCCATCCAGTCGTATTTGACGTAACGAACAATCACGTCGCGGTTATACGTCACGCTATGTACGCAAAGAGCTCACCTTTCACGGTTATAAGTATCGATCCAGTGAACAGATGGTGAGTACTTTACAAATTGTTTTCATCTTGATGAAATTTTTACCGGATATTCCTTATATTCCTTTATAAATTATAAACGATAAGAAAAGAAAACAAACAAAAATTTCATTGATGGATGTCCACCATGACGCGGTGGTGGTGAAGCTTAAAGGTTCTCAAAACGACGTTGGGAATTGAGATCCGACCAGGAGACATCCAAAAAACATGAAATTAACTTACAGAAAAAAAGTTTTAATGATTGAAAAAAATTTTTTTTTTTTTATATTCATGAATTTTATATTTTCATGAATTAAAAAAGTTTTAATGATTGAAAAACATTAAAAAAAAAAACTCATTTTTTCACCACTTTATCAAAGTGTTGGAAACAAATCTGAAAGAATTCTAAAAAAAAAATAACTCCCACGACTAAAGGAACATCTGGTGAAAATTTCATCAAGATCGGAAAAATTGTGTAACTTGTCAAATATTAAAACCATGAATTATGTATATTAATATTGATATTGAAATTAATTTTGAAGCAATATAACTTGCAAAATAGTATAATTTCTTTTGTGTTTCAATATGGCGGATGAAAAATCAAAACTTTACACTTTCATTTTTGAACAATATGGCCATATTCTACGTAACATTTCAAATACAAAAATTTAAAAAAAAAATGGATGTAAAAAAACAAAAAAAAAAAAAAAAAAAAAAAAAAAAAAAAAAAAAAAAAAAAAAAAAAACACAACAAAAAAAGCAAACAAACAAAAATCGCGCATAGTGAAACTTTCGTTAAATCTGTAGAAAAATCTCGTTTTAATACACGAAGGACATACAAGTTTAGAACCTATATACCACATAGAATATTTTGATTATATAATAGGTGACATTATAGGTTTGATGGAAAATAAAAATTAAAAATTTGTAATCTAAAAAAATAGTGCCATACGTCATATTTAAAATAGAAATATTGACTTAATCTAATCTTTTTGTGAATATACTTTTTCAAATGTTTTTGTTTTTCATAATGAGAAATTTTTGCAACTCATTTTGAAAAATCTATTTTTTTAAATATTTAGTTAGTATTCAGTCCGCAGTTACGGGGATTTCTTTTTTTTTATTAAAAAACAAAATTATTTACTAAAACAACAAATTTTTATTTAGGATATTGATAGCTCCAGGAGAAACGATAAAGGTGACAGTTTACGTCCACGTACCTCCAACTGCAACCGAGTCGACGGTAAATACCGTGACATTACACGTCAATGGCATTGAAAGCGTGGAAAAGTCAGTTCAAATGCACGTGAGAAGATACGGCAGCTCCCGTGGGGTAAGGATTTTTAAATAATTAATAACTAATTGTGACATTCTATTTCACTATAAACTTTTTTTTTTTTTTTTTACATGTACATAAAAGAAATTTGGGTCAATAAAAGTTTCAAGTGTTTTATATATGCATATATATGTTTTATATATATATGCTCCTCTGCTGAAGTGTATATATATTTCTTATGATTATTTTTTTTATCGGGCACGGCTTATCGTGTTAACAAACAAAATCCAATGACGACATTATAATAGCGTCATCCAATGACGATTTAGTCGTGCAATAGCATATAATTTTCCTAACTTAATTCGATAAAATATAATACTGCTTCTCTGTGAAAAACAAGGAATCTGAACTGTAATGGCAATTAACTTTTTGAACAAACATAAAAAAAACTATATTATTTATCCAATTTGTCTGAATCAGGAAAGTACCCCTCCCCCCCCCCCCCCCCCCCCCCCCCCCCCCCCCCCCCCCCCCCCCCCCCCCCCGGGGCGCCCCCCCCCCCCCCCCCCCCCCCCCCCCCCAAATTTTGTTATACGGCCTTGCGATCAATGACCTCATCCTTTGTCCTCATTCAAAATGAATATAATAAAATAGGCTAAAAATTGGAGCATTATCATCTTAGTCATTTATATATATATATAATTAAATTCTGTATAATAATTTAACAGATTTTATTTATTCACCTGTGAATGATAATTTCAGATTTTCAATGATGCGCGGCCGTACGTTACCTATAGTTTTAATAATAACTGCGCAGGAAAAACCAACACAAAATATTGCGAAAAGACGCAATGGAGCGTCGATGTTCAAGTTCAAGATTTTGACTCAGGTATGTGTAATTTTATTTCACCAGTTTAACATAAAGGCTATCATATGTGAAGAAATTCTTCAAAATATCGAACAATGCAATAAAATCATTACTCTTTTTTAAATTCTATAGTAATTTTGGCAATGGCGGCGCTACGCGAGTATCTAACCTTAAAATTTTTTTTATTTTAAATTGAATGTAAAGGGCACGATTGTTGCATAATTGTTTTGATACACCGCCTAGTTTTCTTACATTCTTTATTATATTTTACTTTTTTTGTAATATATGTTGTTTCAGATTTAAATTTCAGCTGGAAATATATCAAAATTAATAACTTAATAATTGGAGTCTAATTAAATATCGCAGTTTCAAAAATTGCAATTAAGAAAACTGCCTCCGATTGAATTAAATTTACAACAAATCTTTTTATTAAATTTATTATGCATTTCTAAAAACTATAGAACGGGAATCCAAAACTATAGAACGGGAAAAGTTAAAATTAAATAAAATAAAGGATAAGATGACCTATGATCTACAAACAGGTTTTAAGTACCGTTGAATTCCTTTTCTTATTTTATTTATATTTACGTAGAAGAAGAAATTTTATCAAATAAATTATAAATTTGTTATTATTATTATTGCATATTTTACTTTATATTCAAACATACTTAATATAAATTTAACGTATATATTAATAGGGTTGAAACTAGTTTCATCAAATCCCAAGGGAATTTACCCACGAACGGAATACTTCAGTGGCACAGGTAGCCCTGTATCGTTTTATTATACTAATGACTGCTGTAACCCTGAAGTTGAAATTACTGCAAGAAATATCATTGGTATTACCAACACAAGGAAAATAGACGTTCGAGGTAAAGCTTAAAGTCAAAGTTATAATTATTCAAATATGTTTTTGCCAGGATAATACTATTTATAATATATGTAATGAAAAAATTATAAAATTCAAATGAGATTAGATAACATAAATATATTACATTTTATAAGAATTCAGTAAAAACTTACATTATTGGTAATTTGTGCAAGAATAAAATACTATTATGCTTCTGCAAATGGATATTTTATCAATATTTGAAGTGTTATAAACTTATCACAGTAAGATCATGTTTCAAGTAAATAGAATTCATTACTTTTATTTGTGTTTTCAGAATGGGATAATCTGTCTGGTGGAGAGATAGCAGCTATAGTTATAGGGACTCTGTTTCTAATCCTTTTGATAATTGTCATTATTGTAAGTATCGTACATTGCATGAGGAACAGAAAAACCCAAGACCTCTCATACACACATCGATATGGATCCAGAAACGCACCAAGAGTTGAATGAATGACGGATAACACTTTGATAAATAATTTTAAATACCTTCTTTATAATCTAAAGTATATATTTAGATAAGTATTATTAAGTGACTGAAAAAAATGATTCGAAAGGATGACTTGTAGATTAGTTGATATTTTTGTATGAAATAATAATTTATGAATACATGTTTGTTTACTATTTAAACTACTGCTGACAGTTGTTTATATTGCATTTTTAATCGATTTGTAATGTTTCGTTTACCACTTATCTTTAATAATTTTATTACTTGTATAGTATAAAATATTTATTACAATAAAAAAGTTAACTATAAAACATAAAAAATGACAATTTTTTATCACCATTTAATTTCGCCGACTGCATATACCTCCTACTTCGTTTAGTAAAAATACGCAAAGATTTTACTGGCAAGATTAATAACGTTGAAATTTGAAACTCCGATGAAAACTCGAAAATATCAATTTTCCTTGTATACATGCTTACGTACGTAATAAATAGATCCTGCATTTATTATGTCAAATTTTTTTATAATTGGTATCAAAGAATTAAATAAGTACATTATTTTTCGTAAACCGTTCAATTATAAAATTGACGCATGCAAAGACATTGTTTGTGCGATTATGTATATATTTAGATTTAAAATTCCAGACAACTTTTATTTACTTTCCGTTAACATTTGATAACTTTTGAGCTGTCATCGATTAAGAGGCAATACACGATGTACACATCTTACGATGGTGCGTATCTCTTTTGAACACTGGTGGTAGTTCAATTATATTTCAAATTTATAAACAGATATAGTAGAAAAGTAAAATTTTTGCAAAATTTCGATTTTTTTTACTGAAAAAACGTAAAATGATATTATACAGCCTTTGCATTATTTAAAAATATATTAAAATTGAAAGTATACAGTGTAAAATTTGTAACAAATGATAAGAAACCGTTAGAAGATGTACCTACAACATTGATTGCATCATAACGTCATAAATTGCGGCTGACACGGAGAACCCGGGTCGTAAACCTCCGTTTTAAACCAAACAAAACACACGCATACATATATATATATTATAAGCCACGTGAGCAATATTAGCTCCGAAATTTTATTTTGTTTGACCCGTATTGTTAATAATGTAGTTTTGTACTTGACAACGCACAATATTAAAGTTACGTACAATCGCAAAAATTCTTAAAAGTTATATGTACGTGTGAACAAATATGTATATATGTAGAATAGAAAACTGCGTTACCGACCGAGACTTGGTACACATCTACACATTTATCAAAATGACCTGTTGTTCGAAGTACATATAAATTATATGTAGGTAACGTACTTAACTGCATTATCGAAATTGAAATGTGTACATTGAAATTGGACCATATGGAAATACGTAAGACATGTGATTTCTGTAAATTAGACATTGTTTGCACTCGTTTCGGGAAAGATGAAGCAAATATGTATATATACGCGAGCATTATGGAGAACATATATATAGGAGCGAGAAGAAATGTGGGAGATAGAGAGGGACAGAGTGTATGGGGACCCCACCCATATATCTATATATTTCCCGGCTAAAAACGGCAGAATGCACCCAAACTCACCGTCGTGTAGTACAGCGGGTGTCGCGGGGGTGACGGGCATCAGGAGGGCATTCTCGCCGAAGTTCTCATAGGGAAAACCAGGTCCAGCCGCGACGAGCAGTGGATTCTTCGTTTTTCGCGAGGGTTCGTTCGAATTCATGTTTACAAACAGGATTGACACACGGTGCGAAAATCGAGCCTCGTGCTTGTCCTCGGCGCGGCCATTACTGCCCGAAACGGCCAACCGGGACAAGAAAGCGAGCGGCGGTCCGGTTCCCGTCCCCGCTCTCAAATTCCAAGTCTCGAATCACAATCTCTTACGACATAACGCGTGGCGTGTATATACTATACACACCCGACGAGCGCCAACCTCCGCGTCCGTCTCGTCCTCTATATGTATATACGCGATAAGAGGAGAGAGATTTCATCAAGCTCCCGAGTGGCACGAGAGTTCCGATTGTGACTTCCGATTCCCATTCCGTATATATTCTATTGTCTTTTTTCCGCTAATATTATGTACGGATTTCCACGTGGACTTTGGCTGACGTCGATAATAACGTGCCGCATGCAAAATATGTCTTTTATCGTGGGTCGGCAATGCAGTTTCAATCATATACGCTTACAAAAGTCGAAAACTTTATTTCGCAAAAGCGGTCGAAAGGGAATCATTTTTGATAAATATACATATTTATGTGTATATATATATTTGTGTGTGTGTGTGTTATATGCATAGAATGTATAACGAGAGTGAGAAAGCCATTTTTATTATTCTTATAAACAACATTTGTTTGTATGTATACATACATATATTTATATTTATATATTTATATATATTTATATAGCACACAGAGTAATAATTTATGTACTATAAAATATATTAAAATTATTGAACGTCTCGCGGGAATAACATTTGTAAAAAAATCCCTGATAAAATTATCGGAAAGAAATCCATTGCGAAATCTATACGTTTCCGCGTCACGAATCATGTTTTTCTTTCTGTTTCATATTCCGATTTCGTTTTTCGTTCCGTTATTTATTCTTTCCTTTCGTTCACTCCAAATTGCAATATTCGAAACCACTCTATAATTAATATTTTATAGCATATCTTTCCGATTCTTTCCGTCCATTTTGAAATGCCTCGGAAAATATGATTTCAAATTCGGATTATCATTATTTCGCAATTAAACGGAAAGAAACGTAACGAAACGGACAGAAATGGAACGAAATATTATGTATAATATAATAACACAGTAAAAAAAAATGATTAAAACTTCAAAACTTGGATTAACAAGAATTCAGAAGTATTCGTTGCAGAAGAAATGAATCCATTTTTAATCATTTTTTAATCCTTTTTAATCCAAGTTTTCCACCTGTCAATCTTTTTTCTTTTACTAGGAAAAACAGAAAGAAAAACAATGGAATGGATTTCTTTTTGCGACATACCCTCTGTTAAAAAAGTGGATAGAATCGTATAGAATCGAATTCCAATTCTATCCGGATTTTAAAAAAACGGATAGAAATGGATACATTTTCTATACATTTCTATCCGTTTCTTTAAAATCCAGATAGAACTTGAATCCGATTCTATACGATTCTATCCACTTTGGAATAATGGATACATTTTCTATACATTTCTATCCGTTTTTTTTTAAATCCGGATAGAATTTGAATCCGATTCTATACGATTCTATCCACTTTGGAATAATGGATACATTTTCTATACATTTCTATCCGTTTTTTTTAAATCCGGATAGAATATGAATCCGATTCTATACGATTCTATCCACTTTTTTACCAGGGATATTTTATTTATATACGGGAAGAAATGATTGTAACCTTTCATAAAATTATGTATCCCAGTAAATGAAAAAGTATTCAGAAGTATTCAAGTCAAAAAAAAATAGGATTGAGAATGATAGAGAAGTATAATTGGTTTTGGACTGCATTGAATACTTCCTTATCATTCTTAATTGTTTTTTCTGGACTTGAATACTTCTTAATTACTGGGATTAATATCACAGATATATCACAGTAATATCACAGATATATCACAGCGGACATGTATGTATTAGGCTTTTTGTGATAATATATGTAATATTACAGAGATATTCTGGTATATCTGTGCATATATTAAATGCTGTCAGTATGGACTGTGTGCATACTAACACAACTGTCTGTAACGTTTTTGAAACGTTTCAGAAATGTTTCATAAACGTCGCAGACATCATGAAACGTCTCAAAAACGTTACAGGCATTTGGTGCCGGTTGGGCTGCAAAAATTATTGAAGGTAAATATATTAGACGTAGTAACATTTACATTGTTACAATTGTTACATAAATGTTACATTAGGGTGTTATATATAATTATTTGTAACGTATAATTGTCAGGATTATTATGCTTATATGCTGTAGTGAAAATCAAATACATATAAAGACAAACTCGTTGTTATAATCGGCGATTATATCGAAATTCAAAATTCAAATTAAAAACGAATTTGGCTTTATAGATATATATTTGATTATATATAGATTTTAAACGTTCGTAAAAACTTTTTAGTCAACTATTCGAAAAAAAGATACATAAAAACATGCGCGGTAAAAATATAAATATACTTACATAAATGATCCATATTTATATGTGATTTGGAGTATTCAAATTCCAAAATCCTAAATATACTAAAAAAGAAACGATTTTTGATTATTTATTTCATATACATAATTGAAAAATAATTAAAAAAAAAATAATAATAACAGTGTTGAAAATACGAAAGAATTTTCATAATTTTTTCGACATATAAAATTTACGAGTTGAAAATAGGTAATTAAATTTATTACAATAATATTACATTAATTCGTTTTTGGACGCACCTATCTGGGTTTAGAAACTTTGTAATATTTTTTTTGTCGACGGCAATAATTCCTGATATCGGCATATTTTCGGCAATTTGCCGGAAAAAAAGTGGACATTGCTATCTGTTTATTATTATAATTTTTTTTTTTAATTAACACAAATTAAATTCAATTGGAAATATTGTACCTCATATTTAAAATATTATATATTACAAGTAAAGGTTATGATTTTAAAAGCAAAATTTGCATTTTAATACATTTACTAAATAAAGTAAACCGGTGAATCGCGATAAATCGTAAAAACACATTTTGTTACGATGGAAAACTGCTAATAAAATAGAAGGATAGTAGATGTTACGTTGTATAAATGGAAAATAGCTATCGTTTTCGAAATAGACCGGCAGTTTGAAACGATTGAAGAATTAGCATGAACGAACGCTTGAAATTCATACCGTTAAAGTGAGTTCGTATTGATGAGTATTTTACTTCGATACGCAACGTACACGTTTTTTTTTTTTCATTTTTGAAATACAGTATACGTAACCTTTTCTTCATACTTGAAATAATTTTTCTTAAACCGGCTTCGGTTGCTCAGGTGGTAACGCGCTTGACTACCAAGTCGATTCCCATCGCGGTTGAACAATTTTTCCATTGTATTAAAGCAGCAGTTCGCTATATGTAACACGAGCCACGCTGTTTGTTTACATTTGGAAAGGTTGTTTATCCGGTGG
>JAPYZR010000507.1:0-31072 GCA_030522945.1 Trichopria nigra | reverse complement strand
GTAGTATCAAAATTAGGTGATTTTGTAACCCCTACTAAAGAATTACAAAATTGTGCGCGCAAATTAAATACTTTGCCAGTGTGCGGAGGGCGAAGTCGTATGGAAATGGACGTTTTCAGAATATTACAAATAACACGAAATCTAGAAACATTAAATTTAAAGTTATTATTATATACTATTTACTTTGTATAAAATATTAATAACAAAGAACACGGAATGGTTGCGGTTGAGTAAACTCATATTGTAGATTAAATTATAAAAACGTTGTAAAGTTTACGAATGATGGCCGCACCAGGGGAGAAGCCCCTAGTTTATATTATTATTCTGTTTTTAATAATGTGCCCTGTTTCTCCACTTTGGTTTTTAATGTCTATTTTATCTTTTTGTGGTTTGATTCTTCCACTGTTGGTGTAGAAATGATTTGTATACTTCCCTAATATTGTGTTGTTACCAGATATTAATTTTTTTATGAATTTTGCATTAAAAAAGACTTTACCAGAGATGTACTTTCGTACACATACTACAGGATATTTTTTACAATTATAATGAATTGTAGTCAGATTATTCAGAGCTGATTAGTAACACTTCCTTATGTAAATGTTTACACAACATACTATCTACTTAAAAATAACTGTTGTAGGTCCGCAATTAGCGGCAAAGGAAAATGCATCAGCTGCATGCGTGGTAGGTTGCCATAATATCAATTTAAAAATAACATCCCCTTTTTTTGTCAATCGGGTAACACTTTCTCCAGCATGAAGGAAGGACTCATTTTTTGAAAATTATCAAAAAAGCTGGTATAACGATGCAATTATGAAAATGATGCTCATTGACTTAAGTCAACTTAAATATTCAAATGTCAATAAAATAAAAATGATATTCAATTGAATCCATTATACTCATTAAATTCATGAACAAACTAATGACATACATTTTTATTTAAATTCATGAACAAACTAATGACATATCATTTTTATTTACATAAAAGAAGACTGGAAATATTTTAAAACTACATTTTAAATTACCAACTGCCAAACAAACCGCTTGCCGGTTTACGACTTACTGACCTATATTGCCCCAAGGGAATAACTCAAATCCATGGCATAATAGATATTAACTAACTAACTAACCTATAGCCAATAACAAAAATTCCCTCAGATTGCTAATATTATATTATTTAGGTACTACCTATATACATATTAAAATATATCGTAATAATAAAGATGAGACAAGTGTTGTTTGTAAATCAGCATACTGTATACACCGATGGAAGAGATGATAAATAATTTTCAAAAATTGAGGCTTTCAAATTTTTAACGCATGTATCCCAGATTCATTATACATTCTTCGCGAGAAAATACAAAAAGAATACGATATGTACATAGTTTTGCTGAAAAAAACGTAACAAAACAATTTTTATTGTCGGATTCCAATTGAATTGTTCTGATGCATGCATCTTACACCCAAGTCTTTGGTATTAAAATCACAATAATATTGTCATGTTTAAGATTTAGGTACATTAACAGGTTTTGACCTAGTAATAATACGATTGTCGATAATTCTTAATCTTTAATATAAAATTTTTCCAGTAATTGCATTTGTTAAAACATCGCGCGGAATGTTACACGACAGGTTTGGAATTCATGGTAACTATCACTTCCTGAAACATGTTGCTAGTCAGCGCCGACGTGTCATCCATTTGGGATCTACGCCTTAAGATAACGTAAACCAAAATGGCGATGACAACTGCGAGAAGAAGTGCAATGGTTGCTGCTATCGTGATATAAATTCCCGTTGTCACTGTCTGAAGTTGCGTGAGCATGATTGTGGTGGACTGCTCATCTTCAATGCCGCTGAGTCGAGCGAAACACGTCCATTTACCGAAATCTTCATCGTTTAGTTCTGAGGAAAACATTAAAATTAGAGTCCATTTTATTCGAAATCAATAGGCAGATTCTAATGCATCATGTGCGACTCGAAAGGTCATCTAAATATTTACCGTTAATTGTCAAGCTGCATTCTCTCGTTTGTATCTCCGTCAGATATTTCCTACCATGTTCCACATTGATACCCAAACCATGTGGACTAACCCATCGACAGAATTCGATAGCGTCTTCTCGGTCCGGAAGTGTCAAACAGGTTAATTGTTTACTGTTGACGTTGTCGGTTACGATTATTGATTTTGGACTCATCAGTCGATAATCTATATGTCGAGCAAAGAAAACCCATGTAAGTAATGTATCATTTTTTAAGTTTGAAAACTATTTGCAAACAAGATGCTCCTGCATCAATTGAGCTCACAAAATGTTCGCAATTAATACTCGTATACAACACCAAAACTAAGTCGCGAATAATACTAGATATCAAGGTTTGCAAGTTGTTGACATTTTTTAAATGTATATATCTTTAATTGACTGCACAGTTTCTAACCTGTTATATCAACATTGAATGGCATCGTGACCTCGGTACCATTTTCAATCCCCATGTGGCAAGTCCAAGCGCCAGCATGGTCAGTGGAGGCCTCATCTATTATGGCTTCGCATTCGCCGAAGGATAATCCTAATCCTAATAACTGCAATGTAGTTCCAGAGTTTTCGTAATTAGACACGGAATAAATCGTACCGTTTGGACTTTTTAGCCAGCAGTAATTTAATCTGGCATCAGCATGACATTTTACCTGAAATAAAGAAAATAATATAGTTAAATTTAATATTAATATTTGCAAATTGTCTATTATTCAATTGAGGAAATAAATACGAGTAATGCGATGTGAGATGAGATTTGAGCGATTGTATTGATCCACGCTAATTTCGTCTTTTATTTGAAGCTATCAGAATGTTTTTCATGAGGCACATTTGAAAAAACGTTAATCCATTCATGCAATACTTATATATATATATATACAATATATACATATATATATGAAATAAAAGAATTTACCCTGAAAGATTCCTCAAGTTTCACAACTATATCGTGACCACCGACATTGATGCCTAGTTTTTTATTACTGTTTGGTTCTTCGACTCTCAAGATTCCACCTCTGACTTGTCTATCATCGTGGCTGAGAATGTTGCATTTCCATGGTCCAAAATCATACTTTTTAGGGTTTAATATCGTGATTCCACATTCTCGTTTTACGACATCAGTGAAACGATGATTGTTTGGAGATCCGAAGTATGTGTATCTGCAATTAATTATGTTTGTTATTCAATATTCGTAAGTTTATAAAAATTGACAATCGAATTTTTATGTTTGCATTTTACGGGAACGTTATAAGTATAAAAATGTCACTAAGGTCTGGTATTTTTAAGAAATTTAACTTGCAAATTGCTTTTAGTTAAGATTGTGGATTTCCCAATTATGATTTAGTTGAATTTTGTAACTCACTCAGAGTTTCCTACGCCAGGTAACATATTCATCACGCGTCCATCTGGTCGGATGAAGTTGCAGTAAAGAAATTGTTGGGAGTTCGTCGAACAAAGAAGGTGGATACTTCCATTATTGGCCACCGTAACGGTTTCATTTGTGTTCTGTGTATCTGAAATGATCAAGATAATATTTTTCAAAACCAGAGCTGAAGAATCATTACAATAATAGATATAATTATATATAATTGATGGATTCAATATATTGTTAGTTATACATATAAAATATTAATATGTTAAATTGGTAAAAAAATAATTAGAAATAGGACGAAAGTAGTGCAAAAGAAATTATCTTGAATATAAGTAAATTGAAATTATGTATATGAAACTTCCAATGCCGATTTTTGAATAGTAACGAAAATGGTAACAAAAATACAAATAACAAAAAAAAAGAGCTTACAAAAAGTGTTGATAAATAACATAAATAGTAAATAATAAAGATAAATTGGCTAAAAAAATATTGTATCGGAAAAAATGAATAAAAACGCATTCATTAAAAACAAAAATAAATTTATTTACTTTAGTGTTTATTTACTCGATTTTTGTTTCAGTTATTCTTTTACTTTTTCTTTCAATTTTTCTTTCAATTTTTCTAAGAGAATAAATCATTTCCATTAATGGACTTACTTCGACTGAGTAGAGTTACAGTATCCTCCAGTAAATTGTCTACACCAAACACTGTGTAAGTTACTTTCCAAACTCCTTCATAATATTGTGTGAATCGGTCTATGTTCAGCTCGCATTTTCCATTCTGAACACCATATTTTCTTCCTTGCGGATCTTCCAGTTCACAACTTAACGCATTTTGTGCAGCGACGATTCTGTAATTTTGACTTCCAAGGTCAACGTATTTAACTTTCTAAAAATCAAACAAGTAATTTTCACTGATGTTTGGAACAGAAAATGCTGAAGGGTGTAGTGGAATATCGCATATGTATATACATACGACAAACTGTTCAAGCGGTATTGACAAGCAATAACAGAAATGAAATGAATGCAACAAATATAATGCGTACATTATGTATCAATCCTTTTTTTTTCATTTAAAGTATGTAGACTGCACACATTTTTTTTGTAAATCTATTTTAAGGTTTTTTTTTTTTAATTGGCATACACTTTCTTTCTTCAGTTTTTGTTAATTAACAACATTATGTCTGTTTGTTTCAATGTTGAGTTTCTTGAATTTGTCATGTATTCTTTTTTTTTAGTTTAAGAAAACCGTTTCTTGATTCAAGTAAATATGTACTTGAAAATAGCATTTTTCTACACTTGCCGTATAATTAACGAATTGAATAACTGATAAAAATAGAATAATTGTGCCGTTAGCCATTTTGTGGATATTTTTAGAAATAAGATATTGTTTTGTACACAATGTATACAGTATATGTTTTTCATACCCGCGCGAATACTTGAAAATTAGAAAACAGATTACCGCCAAGAGCAGGATGTTTTACAAATAATTAGCGATTGATATTCATTCATACGTACGTTGAGCGGTTTGTACTTCTCAGGATTCAAGACATCGATGGAAAATGTTGCTCGATGCACTTCACCATTTTCCGTATTAGCAATTAAGGCCCACGAGCCGCTATGGGAACTGTTGATATGCATTATCACTCCACACCCACCTGTTCGCTCTACGTTCGACAACTCTATGGGTTTCTCTAAACTGTACAGAAAGTTCTACGGAGGAAAAATAAAACAAATAAATTGATGAAAATTGTTTAAATCAAAAGTACGAAAGGTTTTTTTATTGAAATGCATCGTAGTGGCCAAAATACCTGATTATCTTGTAAGTTGCACCGAGTAATATTTTCAATCACTTCGGGAAATTCTGCCGATATTTTCCTGTCAGGCAAGACCTTGAAGTTCGGAGATGGTGATGCTTTGTATTCGTTTACTTTCTGTAATTCATAAGGAAATATTTTACTTTTTAAACATAAATGCCATTTTTATAAAACTATGCAGTTATATATATAACAGTTTTATGAGTGTAAAATTAAAAAAGCAAGTTAAATATTATGTGAGACTAAATTAAGGAATTAACAATTATTGGACAATTGGACGTCCAGTTATTTTCTGCAATATCTTGTTGCAACGTGTTAACATATAACAACTGACCTGATACGCAATCACGTTGTACTGCACTGTATGTTTCACGATTTCCTTTTTTTCTTCTTCTTCCATAGACTCGTAAGAATTGTAATAACTACTTTCATCAGAATCGTTGTTTTCATCATCGTTCAATATTATTTTCATGTTGATGGTCCACGTGCCAGTATCATTGTTCGACAGTTGTCTGATAAATGGCACATAACCATCAGTGGCTCTAATACGGTTACTGTTTGTGTAATTTCCATAGTCATAGTCACTCTTCTTATAAATGCAGTAATATACATTGTCATTGCTGACTAGGTCCACTTGGTAGACATATTTTAATTTGGAAAATAACGGCAGAATGACCTTTTGACCGGTTTGACCGATTATAGTAGGCGCTGAAAGCAGAAGAGGAATTAATTATGTCTTTTATGTTTATTGTCGATTAATGATCAATTACAGATGCTCCATAGTAGAAATTTTTGAGCGTGACACATATACCTTCGAAAGACAGTATAACATATATGCAATCAAAATATGTTTTATGACGAGAAGAATATGACGTAATATTAGCAATTCATATGTAACAACCCGAGTAGAAACTTATTAAGGCCCTGATCAGGCGTGTAACGCTGGAGTCAGGCCCTGATCAGAGCCTTAGATGATTTCTACTCGGGAAAGGTTGACATTTAAAGTAATGGGGGACGATGTATATTTGTGTACTTACGACTTTCGGCGAACCCCACAGTCACGAGTGCCGTGACGAAGCATAGCTGTACCAACAAGCGCGACATTTTGAAGCCACGGCGATTTTAATGAACGAGAACTCGGTATTGACTTCTTTTATATCACTATTGTCCGAATCGATAAGGCGGGCTTGTCTGCGCTGTCCTTATCACTTCTCTCGGTGTCGCCTGTGTACTAAAAAAGAAAAGAAGAATTCAAATTATGGTCACAGGTTGTAATCACATCGAGCGTGCAGAGGCGTGACTAAATAAATATAGACTCAAGTTCACTGAATTGCATTGTAATTCAGAAAAATATCGTATAATTTTCCGCTAATATTGTAAAAGCCCTTGGGGAGCTTCGGTGTTTTACAAAATTGTAATATCAAATGGAATCAAAATTATTAAATCAATAGAGATAGCGCTGGGAGTAGAAACAATGTATGGCGATAACGATATGTAAGGGAATTCATTTTCAAAAAAATTCAATTCAACATTTTTTTAATATTGAACTTTCAAAAGCGTTGTACATTTTCGTCCAAAAAGAAGATCCAAAAATATCGTCAAATTTAAGAGGATGGAAAATGAGAGACTCACTCGACTGCAAACTTAGAAAATTAGGTCTTGGCTCCAAGCTCCGTAGCTTCTTATATTTATATCGACGATTGACTATCGACAATATATCTTCTATCCATGAGTATTATTTCTATTTCGAGTTGTAATTGTAATATTATCGACTCATTTGTCGGATGTTACATTCTAGACATTGCCCTTTGGTAAATAACTTAATTGCTTTGAGATAGTTTTATCTATACCTCGAAATGTCTATTCGTTGCTTTTATATACAGGTAATATATAAATTATTTGATTAGGCACAGAACTTCGTTTTTAATCGTTATTTTAATAAGCCTGTCAAAGGCCTTAAATCGAATTATCTTTCGGTGAATGCTCGAGCGGAAAGCGAGATTTTGCGATTATCGCTCGGATCTGTGAAATCATGCCGATTATCTCGTACGTGCCATCTCTACTCCACCTATTCGTTATTTTGATTAAATGACGAGATTGAGTTGACATTGTTTTCGTTAATTGCTCGGCTGTAGTCAGGTACAACGTACTTCCCCATTGATAAATTTTTTCTTTTCATTTCTTTTTTTTTTTTTGTTTTTTTTTGTTTTTTTTTTTTTTATTTTTTTTATTTTTTTTTTTTATTTTTTTGTTTAGAAAATATTCTTGAAATAAAAACATACGGTGCGACGGAATTACGTTTTATGATTTTTACACATACGTTTTGTAATTTTTTATCAGCAACGTGCTCTGGTAGGAATGTGCCGTAATGGATTGTGATTAAAGTTTTATCACTCTCCGTCATGAACGATAGAGACAATGATTATAAGATAGCCAATATTGACCTGTAGAACCACATGTATAACACAAGATTGTGCATAATCAGTTGAAGCAATATAACAACGTTAGAGACTTAATTTTTCATAGGATGGTCCACATTAATATTCGTTAATTTATGCTATTTTCTATCTGTGTTTTGTGTAATTATTGTCGTCGCGTTTAAAAATTTAATTTTCATGATCTCCCTATAGTAGAAAATAAGACCAGTTTATTGCCATATTTTCTGGACTCCGTCACTTTTAACATAGAGGCCAAACAAATTGGGCAAAAACTGGTGTAATTTTCTACCAAGGCTTTCTTGTCACCTAAACGTATTCATTTGATATAATAGAAATTGTTACTTCATTTAGAAACAAGGTGTAGAATGAATCGCATCTTTATTATAAATATATTTGCGTTAAAGCTTTTGTCATTGTTTTGTCTCGCAAAATTTCTTGAATTGACAATTTAGCCGGTTTTTGAAAGGGCGAATATATATTTTACTTCTTCTAGGGTGACGTTTCATCTTTTCAATGAGACACCAAATTTTTACTTCTAGAAATGCAAAAGACTTATTCATTTGCTTGAAAGTTACACGACACGCTTTTCAAAGCATCAATCATGCGATAAATGACATTGAATATGATGGAACCTTATGGTGTGGAGTTTAGCGGGTGCTACTTGGAAAAATCACCACCATGTTATGTCTCGTATGTTGCGTCTCTTTAAATCCTATGATTTAAACGAGCTGAATTAAAATTCTATACAGCCAAGTATACTTTTGGATAATTGAAGAATCAATGAGATACGATCAAATTATTCTATCCTACGTAGGACGTTCTAAAAATGTTTAAAAATATATGAATTAGTTGAAATGACGACCCTTGACTTTAGGTGTAGAATTTTATTGTTGCTATTGTAAAGTACTTCATACACGTCATTTATTTTTATCACACCTGGCACAGTAACAGTACCAGGATCGTATTCGTAGGTTAACAAGTTTGAAAAACAGGCTGGGTTTCGTATTATTTTACTTCCCTCGGTGAAGACTCGCCCCGACGGTAGTTTTATTTTCCCCGAAACAGTTTCTAAAAGCTTCGCCCAGATAATCGCGAAAAAAGCAATTGCACTATGAGCGCACGCGAATAAAGGTAACGCCTCCGCAGCTGATACTATACACTTGTATTTCTCCCGGGAAAATGCAGGTTGCTTTCTCGCTTAATCGAAAAAGGCACGTCTGTCTTACATTTGCCGCAGTCGTGTAAGGAATCGTATCGATGTCTCTGATCTAGGTTAAATCGAAGTTGCAATAATCATCAATTTGCGAAGAAGAGACTAGATATATTTCGCCATTTATTTTTGACACACATTATGCTACATTGTATATTATTTTGTTTTTACTTGGGTTTTTATTCGCATAAATTTAACTCGGAATATGTCGATTCTTCATTATAACATTTAATGGAATAATTCTCCGAAACATTACAGATGCGCACATTGTACATAGTATACTTTTTTATCTAAACTTACTCGTTTGTTTAAATTAAGGCGATTAATGTCGTTTTTAAGGATTCATTTTTCAGATACCATATTATATATCTTTGATGTTTATTAATGAATGTGAAATATGCCACAGGCACGCAAAACTAGGTCCATTCGTGTCTCTTTGCAATTTCGATGTTTGCGTTATTTTTAATGAAGCCATACCTAATCTTTTCCTGATTAAAGCATTCGTAACGACTGACCTATCTCTGCGTTGTCAGCAATGCACATTCCGTGCGAGGATTAACGGAGCACCTCGATTATTTGTATACACCGTTTTTTATATATGATCGAAAAATATAGTGATGACGAAGTATATTGAAATTTTCAAGGACTTGTATATCTAAACCATACAATATAATTTTCATAGACTGCAGTACTAGTTTTTGTTGAATAACAGAAAGTCGACCGAAGGAATAGAGTGTGCAAACATTTGTTGTATTTTTAATACGATATAAAGAAGGCTTTTTTTCGTAAAGTTGAAGAACGATTGTTGTATTTACAAAAGCTCTTGCAGAAAGAGGGGAAATCAGTTTTTACTCGAAGAAATTTTAAAGGCGGAAAGAAAAAAAAAGTAAATGACGAAGAAAGGAAAAAAAGGTAAATAAATAATAGTACATTAAAAGGTCGTTGCATTTAAACGTCACCGCGTTAAACATAAAAGAAAATTAGTCTATTTTGAAAGATTATACATTTAATGGATACTATAAATAATCCATGCAGATAATAGAATCACCCTACATACATTGTTTACGAAACTTATCAGAGCCTGAATTGATTCGCAACATTATACAGCACTTTCTCTATGCCAAGTTTTATTCTATGGAAAATTAGATATCCTTATCAGATACGTGTCGTTGCCAAATAATGTAACATTCATTTTAATTGATAAGACCTAATAAAACATTTAATTGATCAGAAACAATATTATTATACGGAAAATTAGACATCCTTATCAGGTACGTGCCGTTGCCGAAAAATGTAACATTCGTTTTAATTGATAAGGCTAAACATTTAATTGACCAGAAAACATATTACTATACGGAAAATTATAGATATCCTAATCAGGTACGTGCCGTTGTCAAAGAATGCATAACATTCATTTTAATTGATAAGACTTAATAATAATTAATTGATCAGAGAAAATATTATTATACGAAAAATTAGATATCCTTATCAGGTACGTGCCGTTGTCATAATATGTTTGATAATATAATCTAGACGCGCCCAAGGACACGGTAATTCGCTTTTCCGAAGATAAAAATATTTCTTCAATACTGTTTAATCGATGACGACAATTAGAAGATGTAGTATATTTAAATATGTAAACAAATTCCGAATAATATCCAATATAGAAAAATTGTATAGTGTATCGTTTTCACTTCTTCAATGTTTCAAAACTAAGTGTTACATATCATATTTTAATGTTGTTTTTGTTTTTGTATAGTTTTCATTGTCTTTGCTGATTATTTATAGCTACCGCCATCAATAATTTGTAACATTTTACAAGAATTTTCAATCATTTTTGAACAAACGTGAAAAGTGTTTGTAATTTTTCGATTATTTAAAACTATACTATACTATACGGTACTTTATTATGTTAGTTATTGATAATTGTTTTTACATTTTTTTTGTAATTTAATACACAAACTACACCCTTTTTAATAATGATGATTTTTTACAGTTTTTTTATTTAATTTCTTTCCTTAGTTCTTGTTTCAGTATTGGTCCGTTTCCAATACTTAATGTTGGCAGTTCATTGGATCATTTTTATTTTTAACTTTCATTGAAATTTATTTCTTGTGCAGCCGAATTGAATTGCGACATTCGTAAATGTATGTCATGTTAATTCACTTATTCTTACGATGTTTGACATCGAAGTCGTCGAATGTACTTAAAATTAGATGCTAGTAGACTATGTTTAGATTGTGAAAAAATGATCTTTCGATTATATATAACGAAAAAAAAAGTTTTTCTTCTACTGTAATATGGCAGTTTTTTCAGAGGAGAAAAATGGTAAATTTTACAAACATTTCAAACATCCGTCAATTCCTCTATTTTCTTTTTTCTTTTTTCTTCTCAATTTGTCATTATAATAGTGGTAATTTCCTATAGAAGACATCTTCCTCTTTAAAATACCGTTTGATTTTTGCTTTGTTTCACACTTGTCAATAACGAGATTTATTACCAGGTTAATCTGCTAGGATTATTAACGCCATATATTGGCCAAGTCCATGTTTGGATGCTCGTCTTTATAAGGCCGTCCATACGTAATACAAGATAAAAAGAAAATGAAAATTTTGTTTTATTCTTTAAGAAAGTAAGATGTTTTCAAAAACATTTTATATTTCTAGCTAAACATTTGGTCATAGAGAAGTTTTAGTGAAGTTGTAGAAATCGTAAAAGTCCAACCTGTAAACATTGTTTCAGATGAAACATTTAATTCTAAAATCCACCTTTTCATTCTTTAAAATATGAACAAAATTCTTTCAATTTTACAATAAAGTCACATATTCAGAATTTTCTTCCCTTTTTTTTTGTTTTGTTTCTTATTATCAAAATAGAGGAATTCAGATTTAAAAGTTAGATTTGAAAAGTTTCTGAAGTAGGACATTTACGGTTTCAGCAACCTTATTGAAACTTCTCTGTGATGAAACGTTCAGTGGATTATTTCTAATGTAAGAGGTGAGGAAAAAATCGTAAAAATTGTAACTTTTAAGCCCTTCTAAAGTGTATATATGCTAGCACCTCAATTGAAGGGGCAGTATTTCCATGTCAGACGAGTGACGCACCACTCGAAGAAATTTTAGCCAACTAATTGTTTGCCACCCGCGTTAATCTGGGAATGCCTAGAATCTAAATCGCATTTAGCTTTCGCAAAAATGCGATTTTCCCCGTATTCGGTCGGACGGCGAAAGTTTTAAAACAATTTGAATAAGGAGATTGCGCGCGCAAAAAACACGCAATTGTTACCGTGTATGTACGGGGCAAAGCATATGGCAGGCCAAGTGGGGCATTTCTTTTTTTTTTTTTTTGGCAAAATGCATCGGGAGAAAAGTCCACTTTGCCAAGTCCCTTGTGCCATCAGCCAATTCCATTTGAGATTAGACGCGGGCGTGAATTGCGTTACACTGAGCTTGAGCGGATCAAAGGCAAATTCCCGGCCGCGAGGTGCATAGGGCGTAATTGATATGCCTGATGGGGGTTTCCAAGTCGAATAGTCAATTACCGTAATCTCATTGCGGATAGGAGGTCCATGTCCGTAGCGATTCTCTAAATTACTTGCCCAGTGTACGCGTATATATATACGTATGAAATACGCAGGCATAAATAATAATAATGCGAACTCGCGTACATCTATCTATTTGCATATATATATGTATATACGAGCATGGCGTCGTTAAGTAAACACGTGTGCGCGCATTCGATGCGGAATGCACACGCGAATCCCTAACAAGTGGGACATTGATTCGTTGGCCACGACGAGAAGAAAGGAACTGGTTCATTCCTAGGTACCGTGTTTCAATCTGTCATGTTGAATATGTATGCGATTGTGTACATTCGTATTAACATGTATACACTAATGCGAGACTCGGTATTCGCGCGACATTTCCGCAGAAAGTTGCATGTATTGTATATGCGGAATGTATAAAGTCGCGGATGGCATAGATGCGCTGAACGGGTCGTTGGAAATACTGTAATTAATATTTCGTCGACTGAAAACAGTTGTGATTTGATGATAGCTTCAGCGAAATAACAATATCTGTATATATATATATATATGTAATAATAATATGTCAGACGTATAGAGATATCCATCCGATTTAATATACTTAAACGTATAATGGCATACTCTTCCGCATGAATAAATATATATACATGACGCGTCAATAATTATACTAAGTGTATATGCACATTCAACATGTCACACCCACGAATTTTCTTAATGCGTATGTATAATTCGACGCGGGCTCATATTATATGTACACTCTGATGTAAAATGACGAATGGAATACTGATTCGATTTCCTCGCGAACGAGGGGGGAAAAACTCGGAGAGAATATATGTAAGCCCCTCCATATAAAGGATTATTATAGCAGCCCCAATAATTTTCGAAGGGAATGATTTAATAATGCGCAATGTCCGTGGAGTATATGGGCACGGTCGCTCGCCTGTACCCATATGTCCAGGAAGGTATATACAGTGATCGCGCATATATAGTTTATTATTTGCACCTACTGTTAACCGCGCAAATATCCATTTTCAGCTGTTAACGGTAACGGGATTTCGCGCGTGCTTTTATCGCGCATCCCCGAAACATATATATGACCACCGCGGAGTCCAGTGTATATATGTATACATACTATACTGGTTTGTGTTTCGAAACGAAACGCCATATTCCGAGACGTTTTTATACTTTATTCGTAATTTTTGGGATGACCGCTGGAAAACGTTTTTTTTTTTTTTGATAATTCGTATATGGGGAACTGGCTGGGCGCGCACATTGATAACGGGCCATGCGGCGAATCCACCCTTAATTGTGCGCGTTGAGCCGCGCCACGTTTAACCCGAGGGCACGTTGTTGCAGCTTTCATTATGGCTGGTATATATCTGGTATATAGTCGCTGTACGGCATCAATATTGCAGGGCGTAATACGACGTATACCGCGGGTGTGTATAGCCTTAGGCCTTACAATTGTCATCGACGATGATTTGCCGATTCAGTCGACGACTGCTGATGTATATACATTGTTACGTTAGCGTCCCTCGACGCGCATGACATCAACTCGACGAAGATGTCAACTTTGTCCAGGTTACAAGCTCTAAAACATATATAACCTTATAAACATATATAAACGACTTTTTTCTAAGCGTTGCTAGTACAGTGCATATACTTTGCACTGGGCGTATAAGGTTTTTCATTGGTCGTAATACATGTATGTATTCTTGCTTTCTGAATCTTAAAATATTTATTAATTTTTTTTTTTTGTATTTGATGATGTGGATATTTACAGCTGTATAGTTTTGGTCATTTGTTCAAAATTTAATTAAGTCTTCATCAATCTGCAGAATAACTCCGACCTACAACTTGGGCGGTTCAAAGGATATGGAATCTGGGTCGCTCGAACAACAATAAATAATAACCATATACGTTTTTTCATCGAAGGTCGGCCATTCACGTTTCAGACCATACATGAGCCAAATATGCAATAAAAAAATGTCTGCGAACTTGCATGGACGTACATTAGCAAACGGTCTTATATGCGGTGTCAAAAATGTGTCTATAGATTGTATTTGTAATTCAGTAGATTAGAAATCGAGATGCAACCAATCTTCAACAAAATACTGTGATACAATTAAAAGAGAAATTGTAGCTTTTTTCATTTATTGAGGAAAATAATGGCCGAGTACTCAAAATATTCCCAATATTTAACAGAATAAAATATGGAAAATTTGCCATAGTAATATTAAATTAGTAATATTAAATTTTAAAACTAGAATCAAACAGTAGTACTACAAATTATTCTTTATATTTTTGAATAATGTGATAATTATTAAAATAATTTTTCACGTTTAATTTTTCTTTAACATATCATCAGTTTTGCAAATTTAAAATTTTCGTAAAATTTCGCGCTTCACATAGTTCATAATTTGTCCTCCTCTTTCACTCATATTTTCATCAATTCTTTTTGATTACTCTTTAATTATTTCCAATTACAAAGTTTAATCAATATTGCTATTCTTAATCACTTTCGAATTCCAACGGTAATTGCGTGCATTTACATCTACTAAATACATTTTCTATGACAATTTTTAAAATCAATCGAGATTTAGATACAATATACAGAATGTGCACCATTTATTGAAATCGTGAATTGAACGAAATATACGACGCATTTCATGCAGATGATATATTTCATCATACAATAATTTTGCACTGATTTTTAATGCTTTGACAGCAATAAAAGTAACAGCTTCCAATTAATTCATGTTTATCATTTATTAGATATATATCATTTATTTATCATTTACCATAACCTTTTTTTTTTTAAATCCACCAATTACGAAATAGTCCTGATATTCCAACGTTCTATTTCTCAATTTGCTGAACAGAACATTGCCCCTATCTATCGAACTCGCGATACTATGATGACGCAAAAAAAAAAAAAAAAAAAAATTGCATTGTACTCATTGTAAGTAAATAGACGGTGCTCTCTGCAAATGATCTGCCCACCCTGTTATTTTTTGCTATATTTTGGAACAGACGGCTGCCATTTAATGTTTCGCTTAGGTGCACGTTTATTGTGTACATATTGCCGTTTACGCGATGCATATGGCCCGAAAGTAACTTCTCCATTACGCGCTTCACCGTAATCAATGTTTGCGTTTTTCCGCAGTTTGTTTGACACGTGGTTTCGGACATGATACCGAGTTTTTCTCCGCTTTCACGAACTGAAATCATCCGGACGTTTCACTCTGTGATCATTTAATTTAGGTTTTTTGCAATTATTTTCTTCTATACTATAATCGTTATCGAGATGTTCAATATTCAATCAATATTCATTGATGAGTATTTATATGAATATATAAATCTTCGTAAAATGCACCTGACATAGATAGAATCCTTGTGAAAGAGAGAACATATATATATGTATATATATATATTATTATTGGATTATGACAACTTTCGTTCATAAACTTTTCGAGATTGTTTATATGAATTATAATTATTATGCTTTATTATTATTATTTGTTTATTGCACTAAATTTTGTAACATAATTTCCAATTTAATCAATCTAATCCAACTTTAATTACTTTTCGGATTTATCAATAAATGTAATTTCATTTACCAACTTTAATTTCCTGAAACTGATGTAAATTTTCATCAATCATTTTTAACGTTTTTAACTTTGAAATTAATATTTTAGATTTGGTATAATTTAATCAAACAAATGCATTTTTACTTCGATCGCATTTTAGGCGTTATATTGTGAATCGTACCGATAAAGTTAACTTCAGATTTGAAAAGTAGAGCACACTCCAAAACCTATAGCATAAAAATTAGCGGCGTTAATGGTGTCCTATATACGGTAAGGAACTATGTATTCCAACGCGATGAAATAAGGGAACATCGTTTTGTGGAATTCTGGGCTTTATAATTAAAGTGGATTTGGTAATTCAAACATCGTGCTTTTATTTTATATAATACATTTTTGTATAATTTCAGTCGCTCCCTACTACTGAAAATTCCCATATGGGATCCCACTTGGGAATTTGACGTGAAATCCTATATATACGAAAATTTTGTTTTTTGGAATGAACAAAATTCTGGGATATTTTTTAGACGATTTTAAACAATCCAATTTCAAAATTCCTATTATGTGGAATTTATATTACATTAAAATGTATTTCAAACGTATTTCCAAAAATTGCCTAAAAAATATCCCAAAAACAACATTTTCGTGTACGTGGGATTTCACGTCAAATTCCCACATGGGATCCCATATGGGAATTTTCATCAGGGCGCACGATTCATTAATTTAGCCGAATTTTACTGTATTTCAAGTGCAATACAATTTTCGAATTTTGCGATGAAAAGTTTCGACGCCCGCCTCTCAACTGCTGTGACGTTAAGAAATTTGGTTAGAAAATACGGCTACACAACAGTATAGGGCGCGGAAAATGAAAAATTTTTATTTGACATTTTTCTCCAAATATTATCGTGTAGATGCATGGAGATCTGCAGTGAGCTTGGATGTGTGCACGTGCGAGCCGCGCTAGTATTCGCCGCTAGGACACGGGAAAACCACCTTGCGACGGCTTTTAAAGTGCAATAACGGCACATTTATTTTCTCACGTATTTTGTTTACCTTTTCAGTAAGCGATATTTTATCTGCAAGGAAAACTTCCTGCGAGGAGAGAGAAAAGCACACCGGCGAATCGATTTAAATTCGTCGAAATCCCTGCCGCGTTTGTGGAATTTTCTATCTTATGCGCAACTTGCTCAAGCGACTGCATAATATTTTCGATATCGCGAGGAAACTGCAAGGGGAAATTTGCAGCGGCTGGAAGAGATTTCCTAACAAATGAATCGCTCTCAAGCTTCAGCCGTACGAATTTAATACGTCATTTTCATATATATATATATATTGTATATGAATTTTTGTATATAACATATAAAAAAAAAAGTAATTGAATGCACGTGAAAATGAACACTAAATAAAAGTAATAACAGGCAATGCAAGGGGAGATAGAGAGGGAGAGAGGGAAGTGTGAATGTCGAGAAGGGGTGCAAGGGAAATCGAGTACATACAGTTAAAAAGCTGGAAGGGAATGCGAAATAAAATACGTAGAGGGGTTGGGGGGAAAAATAGAGCGAGTTAAGGAATAAAGAGATTCAGTTTACGTGAAATGGGAGAGGCCGGGAAAAATACAGCATCGGGGAGAACAAAGGGAAACAGAGTCGGTTAGACGTGGAAAAAGAAGTAAAAGCTAGAGCACCAAGAGATATAGATAGGTAGCTAGATAAAGATAAAGCCAGGGGTGAGAGAGATTTAGTTGCCTCTGCGCTACATCTACATTTTTATGACATCGGCTCTCCCCGGACATTCGTCTCTTATTTGAAGGATTCCAATGGTAAACGAATACTTGAAATTCTAGAGGATTTCGTGAAGTCGTTTGGCGATCGAGCTGGAGGAGTGAAACTTCGAATAACAAATGCGAAATTTATTTGCGGGGTCCGTGTTTGAATTGTGAGGTTTCGTCGGGATCTTTCCTCGGGATAGGATTTTAATTTATTTCCGATCCCCAAGTCGGTCGGTTTTATTACGTATCAGGCCTTGATTAAGTGACACTCGTGCAGAAAAGTGTTTGCCAATGAGTTTGAATGACGACAAATAAATTACCGTCAGTATCCGAAAAAATGAATGAAGCTTTACATACATACATACATATATACATCGGAGAGGGATGCGAAATTGTGCGTATACAGTATATACTTCGATACTTTGAAAGATGAAAGAATCATGAAAGACTTCTTTAAGCACACGGAGTGTGTACCGCGTAAGTTTAAGTTTAGTCGAAACGAAATATAGACATTTATAAAAGTGTAATTGTTTACTTTGTTTGACAATGCCGAAATTTCAAATAAGAAATTCTCAACGAATCTCTGCACGAAACGTCCTGTTTTCCTGTTTGTGGTAGGGTCTGAGGAGGAAATTGGAGCGTAATTAATAATTTATTATAAGCCTGGAGGTTTGACGTATCACATGTGTTTCAATTTACACGGGTTATTAGGAGTCGTCGCGCAATAACTATATATGGAATATATATTGTATATATATATATATATATATAGATCGTTTCTGTTTGGGTAGTATAGCGGAGGTTTAGTCCAATCCCTAATGGCCGGACGTAACCTGCCGTATCATGGAAGCACTCGCTCATTTGCACAATGACGTTTGTGTAATTCCACCGTCATGTGACGCAACATCCGACAACTATATAGACTATTCTCGATAAACGTATCCTTCTGTATCCTGCTGTAATTTCTGCGAGCCGCAAACTTCCGTCATACACTACCCTCGTTATTGCCCTTAGTCTAGAATCTTTTCATCGATTCCGGTAATAAAGCCAGTACGCCGTCTAACAACAATAGGAAAGCAATAATAAGCAAAAAGGTGGTCGAAACTAATTTTGTGGATTTAGACGTAACAATCTTTATAGCCTTTCATTTTTCGGTATGCGAAAAGTTATGTAATTTTGTACTGTATAATGTGGGTCTGTAAATCTATATCAATTCCGTTTTTGTATAATGATCCATTCTACCAATTAGGATCTATGTTGTTGACTGGAAAAATGTTCGTTTTAATACATTGTTGACTCATTAAAAATCTACTACAGAAAAAGTATTTCAGCCTATTTCTTTTTGGTATACGTCAATTCGTTCGAGTTTGGGAGCGCGACGTTCCAAAACTCTCGAAGAACCGTAAATCTTAAAAAATGTTTTATTATTCATACATAAGGAGAGTGCTACATTCTGAATTTATAAAGCAGGTGTCAATAGCCAAGTTGCGTCGTTCAATTAGACAAGTGATTATTTTTTCCGCGCGTGATTTTTCTGTAAATTTGAGGTCCACAATTCAGCTGAACTCAACGCCTTTTATAGTCTGTTCTTGAGCAAAAATTTAGAAATTGATAAAACCAGAGAAATTCCAAACAGTCAAATCTGGAATATGAATTCTTTTTTCGCAGTTTTGAAAAATACAATTATAAAGTTCTCTATCATTTAAGTGGCACTGATAAAGAATGTCACACATTCAATACTCGTATAATGTTGTTTACATAAATTTTTCTCATCGATTGTATCGAATGGCAGATTCGAGTGTTGCTTAAGTCTGCCACGAAAAAAAAAATGAATCAATCAAACTGTACATCTCACCGTCGGGGTGCGAATTGCTCTCACTATGTGACATTTTATTTGAATAGATCAACTGTATGCTGTGCAGGATCAGGATTAAACGAATATTCTACGCGAGATGAAAAAATTGGACACCTGACAGTATATATAACATAGGGTTCGTTTCGTTTTACGTTAAGAGGGGTGTCGAAAAATCTCCATTGGATGATGCGATATTTATATCGAGCTTTTTTCATTTTGACGAACTTGATAGGTGAAAGTTATTTAAATTAACCTATTTTTTTTCTTATTCGAAGAATTACTGTATTATCCTTTGTTCAATTTTCTATTATTGTATACCTCGGCACATTGCGATTTCGTCGGAAATTAGTTTTCTTTCAATTTTAAACAATGTTCTCATTGACATTTAGACAGGTTGGCATGCAACGTGAGAAACGCTCAAGCTAAATGTAAACAAAACTAGAATATACTGCAAAGCACACGATGTAGATAAATTGCCCACGTGATTACATTAGTATTTGTTCCTATGAAAGTTTTTATGAAAACAACATCACAATTTCGGGGTTACGAAGGATGATCGATTTTTAATTTTGAAGACAGCTTTATTTCACTGCAGTCTAAAATCTATTGTCATTGCTTATTTACTCTTATCTCAGCCAGTTTGATTGTGCTCCACGATTAGGGAATGAGTAAGATCAAATTTAAAGGTATTTACAAAAATCTGGCACTGTTTTCTTACAGTGTATGACATTTTTCATCAAGTTTCAAAGTGATCGTGCCGACACAAGTTTTTCAAAATGCTCATAGCTTCGAGTCGCCTGCCGTGTTTTATATTTTGGATGGCGCCGCGGTCGATTCAAAGGGTGGAGGATTTATTGAATTCCGTCACTAGCTTGTATTTGCAGCTTGGATTGCAAGCGGCTTTCTATCAACAATGTACGTCGACCGAATGTAATTCGAGGTCTACCGCAGGCGCTGTTCGGTCAGCAGGAGTATCAGTTGGTATTCGCAGCGTGCGACGATCGCCACCAAGTGTATACCGGTATCAGTTCCACCCTATACAGCTTTTCGCCATTGAACGTGGAACGCAGATTGTTGAACATCGGTATGGAACTTGGAACTTTGAGGCGAGCAGCCCGTTGCCAGATGAACAAGGACGGGGTCCTGGTCATGCAACACGGCTCGAAATTGTAATGACATTTCACTGATTCGCAGATTGCTTATTCTTGATCTGTCGGGATCGATCTGAAGAATGCACTGATGCGGTTTAGTCAAAATTGTGGCTGCCGGAAATTCGATACTCTATTACATTGTAACACATCACTAGCAATGCGATATTTTTAGATCACTTGGATTGATGTGCTATTTACTTCAAGGTGAAATATTTACTAACCTCAATGTTAAATGCAATTAGTTCAATCTGAAACGTAGGTCGGGTAAAGTATTGCATTTGATCAGTTGACTAAAATAAATTTTCTATATATATATATATATGTTTTTTCATCAAATATCCGCGTTTCAGATCATAATAATGTACCTAAAAATGCAAAAAAAAATTCCTTTCCGCGATCTTGTACATACGTGTACGAACGTTAGCATAAGCTGTAGCTCAGGAATGAAAGTAGATATCAACAATGCACGTGGACTATTTTTATAAGGCCACTGCGGCACGGTTTAAAAATAAAAAAAAATTTTTTTAATCATATAGGGATCTTATTTTTTTAACATTCCTAACAACTTCAGGGTGTGAGTAAAAAACCGATGGAAAAAAACCACCCTAATAAATATAATAAATATATATAATCCCCCGGACCCCTCCTCTAAAGAACTGACCTAACCGTCACAACACTGCCGCATCGCGTAACTTTCCTATCACCGAAATAGACACTTTATCCTCAAAAACATCATCAAAATAGACAATGCACATATTTATGTATATATTTAGGTGATAATGTCAAAACTGCATAGTTCAGTATCATGTATGACGTTTTTATAAAATGACAGCAATCTTCACACAGAAAATTCGTAGATATGAAATTTGTAACTGTGACGCCATCTAACGGACAATAAAAAAAAATTTGTTTGGAGACCTAATTACATCCACATTTTTCGGACTAAATAGAAAACATCTAATAAATGTAATAGGTGGCGATAACAGTACGAACCCTAGTAGAAAATGACACCAATTTTTGACCAATTTTTGGTGGCCTCTTTACCGGGACAAATAAATAAAGAAATAGTTGGACATTCTAATAAATACTCGGAAACATATTTTTGTAAAACAATATCAAACAATTAAACGATCCCTAGTAGAAAATAAGACCAGTTTAATGACTTTTTTTCTGGACTTCATTAGATTGAACATAGAGGCCAGAGAAAAATTGGGCAGAAACTGGTGTCATTTTCTACTAGGGATCCTTTTAAATTTAATATAAGATGGATTTTTTAATTATTCACAAATTAGCCTTTACTTAAACCAGATAATAAAACTATTTGGTCTGAAGAAATAAGCATGATCGATAAAATTGTACGATAGAATTTGGAATTGTTTCAAATAATTTAAAACCAGCGGAAAAAACGCGATCGACACGATAAGGCATAAGTAAATCTATAAATATGGTCAGCATAATTTCATTATCAATATGAATCATACGATTTAACAGAAATATCATGTACTAAAGCGGACAAAACTGCGGACAAATAAAAATATATATTATTACAAAAATCACAATTGTTATTAGAGAATAGATCATCTGGATAACAAAACTGCAGACAATGAAGTACGTGGCACATTTCGTAAAAAATTTATCTTCATTTGACTTTGCTACAGAAAAATAATTTGACTATTATTATTAATAACTCATTTATAATATTAAGATGCAAACGAATCTTAAGATGTACACGAAAACAAACAACTATTTGTAACATTTTATGTAGTTGAACAATTGGCACCAAACTGAAGATAAACGCAACACCAGCACTCAGTTTTTATTTAATTTGTTGCACATTTTCGAACATTTTAATTGTGCCAAACTCACGATTTATGCCACGCACTGCTCACAAAATAGTACGCTGACACTTACGTAACAGTTATTAATGTATTAATGCCAAGAACGTTCCTCTATCGATAAGCACTTCACAGCTCCGACGTTCCCTAGACACTACTAATTTCTCCGAATACTGTTAGTAAAATGAACTCTTGCGCTATCACGAACCTGCTTATAACGACTGACTAGCCGACATTTGTGGGTAATGACTTACTTGTTAATCGCTTATCGATTAATAAAATTCCAATATGAATTTCTCCCACGTGAAGCATTTCTCTCCTGAAACGTTTTTCGATGAATATATAGAGTTTTGTTGCAGAATTCTACGAGATATTTTACAGAAATTCGACGTAAATCTGTATGGATTTCAGTATCATGGGATGTCTTGGGAATGGAAAAAAAATATTGTACATCTTGAGTATTGGTTTAAGGTACTTTTGTCATATCATCGACCCAAACCCTAGGTTGTATCGAAGTATATTACGTTTCATTGTATAATTCATAACAAACCAAAAAATGCAATAAATAGTATATTATGCAACTAGTGAGGGAAAATGATCTCAGACAAGTGAGATTGCCAACACTCGCCTCGCTCTTATGTCAAACTCCTCACTTCTCCGAGATCATTTCGTTTCAGATGTTCCGTACGATATTATCTTAAATAACTTTGAGAAAAGAGCGATTTCGAGCATTTCTGTTTTTAGGCCGCGTGAGAGAAATTGAACTTCTCGCAAGGCGTTAAAGAAAAAAAAAAAAAAAAAATATCCGTCCGTGATCATGTACGTTACCACGCGTTATAATTCACATACGAAAATAGATATCAGAAATGCGCGTAGACTATTATTGTAAGTTCGTTCGACGTAGATCTGTCTAATTTTTAGTATATATCCATACTGAAATGGTGGGGATAAGGTCAAAAGACATTATCATGAAAAACGTTAAATGCGCACGATTTTATCAACGATTTAGTATGAAAAAAAAAGTCGATTAATGGCTCAAAATTTTCGGAATAAATTATCGAATCTAAGATTGTCGGTTTTTAAATTAACCAATTAAAAGTCGAGATATCCTCAATTTTCAACAAGATAAAGTTTTAAAAAATTGTATCTTTTGTAGTTTATTGAGGAAAATAATGAATGAATACTCTAAAATAATCGGAAATGTAGACAGAGTCGATTTTTAAAAATCTCTGTTAAAAGTAACAGAGTCCAGAAAAAATGGCCATAAACTTATTGTCTTATTTTCTATTAGAGCTTGTAATGTTTTTATTAGGTGTATTGCGTTGGGGATATAAAAATTCGTAATTTTATCTAATATAATATTCTTTTTAAAATTTTAAATATATTTTATTGAAAAAATAAGAAAAATTGTAATGTAATATGAATAAAGTGCACACACACACACTCACAATACATGATTAATTCTGGTTTACAAATGTATTTCAATCGAAATACAAATGAAAATATCAGAATTAATATATCGAATGAAATTTCGTAAAACTTAGAATTTTAAAATTTGACCGCGTAAATTCTAAGTGTATTTAGAGTCACGCAAATTCTGATGTCAAATGCCGCGTGTAAATGCAAATTAAAAAAAAAACTATCTCCAATACATTTAATAAAAACATTGGAAATCTGCATTTGTTCTTAAGATTAGAATCAGCAAACAAGTATTTTGTTTAAACACATTACGAAATTTTGTCCGGCATTAAAAATCTGCCATTTTCAATCTATGGAATGAAATATGTATGTTAAACATCTGGAAAAGGGTTGCAAAATATTTCAATATTGCAAAGTTAAAGCATGAAACTTGATGTTATGGAATGAAAATGTCTATCATCGAAAACTGTAATCACACAGAAGACCCACAATAGCTTAAATTAACGTGTAATTGTCTTACAATTATAGATATACATTGCAATACTAGTTTAAAATATAATTAGATTCACAATACATTAAAAAGTATTTAACCTAAAATTAATTTCGTAGATTTATAATATATATATATGTATAATGAAATATTTTAGACTTGACGCTTTTATCAATTTGTATGTAATTAAATTCCTTAATAAGTAGGAGAAATGTAAAAGACGAATATTTGGAATTTAATTACACATATAAATATAATCTAATATATAGATTTTTTAATAATTATTTATTCGAATTATGAATGTCATATATAATTTTTCTTAAGTTTGCCTCGATCCTTGGCCTAAATTAATTTTATTTTAAATACTTTTTAATGTATATAGCGGAATTAATTTTACATTAAACTAATAATTTTTGCTGGTCAAGAAATACTTATAAATTACAATAAATTTAAGATTTTTTTTCCGAATTTTTTATTTAAAAAATGACTAAATTTTCACACTTTGTTCCATATTGAAATTGTGGAAGTTTTTTAGTGATCACATTAATAAACATTTTTTTATGTCTGAAAAAATTCATATGTAAAATACGAGGTTTAATCTTTTGTTGCGCAAAAAATTTTGGAAGAAAGAATTTTACAATTACAGAAAATGGCGCATATCTCTAATAATGAAGGGTGATGGAAAACTTGTTTTCGCATCTCTGATAATTTTTCACTGTTGAAATGGATTATTAGATATTCGGAAAAGCGTATTACCCAAAAAGTTTAAGATAACCGATTATAAATTCACCACTGACATTTCAATCTCATTGGAATAATTTTCGAAGGAGTGGAATTAAAAATAAACTCATATTAGGATTTTTTTTAACCTGGACAATAATTACTATCTATTGCACATTAAGCCAAAATTTGGTTTTTAGCTAATAACTACATGATATACAGTGGAGAAGTGGTATTTGATTTAAAATTCATGAAGATAAGTTTCTAACAAATTAGGTTGTTCGAAAGACCTAATACGTTGGAATCAAATATCCACCAAACTCTAAAGAAATTAGGTAAAATCATGTGCTTTCGCAGCATTGCTGATTTCCATTCTTGTGTAAAATATCAGTTTTTAAAATATATGGTTTTTTTATTGCACCAAGTCGTTCTGACTATACATCAAGTTCGAAACTTTTATGAATAAGAGTAAAAAGAGATTACAGAAGATATTCTGTTTATTCGTTCGTGATTTAGACCGCGAACATACGTATACGTACGTAAGTACAGCACGTCGGACATTTGGACTTTCATATCTTCAACCCCTTCCTTCGACCAGATTTAGTTTTGACACAATAATAAAAAATATATATATATTCATGTTGTCCACAAATAGACGAAGATAATGAGTAGTCGATTCTAAAACTCGGTCGAATAGATTTCCACCAAAAAATCGGAAAATCCTGCGCCCACAAATTCAATACTTCGTCCATCTTGCGTAGTGAAGTAATTAAACATTCCTAAATAATTAAAAAGTAAATCCAAGAGAATTATAACTTTTTCACTGGGGATTCTTAGTTCTTCTACGTAAGAATTTATGTTGAATCTTGCACTCACTCCAATTTTATTTAACATTGTTTCCGTGATGACAATGACACCGGTTCAATAATCGGATTGCTCACAGAGAAAGTGCAAATTTAAACATGGCTCTTAAGAAAATAAAAATAAAATTAACTCAAGGAGCACTCAGTTCGCTCAGTGAAAAGTGTTATTAAATATTAAAGGTTAGAATGCAGATGAGTAGATTTTTTTCTTATTAATGTCAGTAAGTTTTGGATGGGTATAAAAAATTCAATGTTTTTTTCTTTTCTTTCATTTTTTTTTTTTATTTATTCGAAAAGCGTTTAGATTTCGCCTGACTACATTATGTACGACTAATCTTAAAAATTTTTATTTTATTTTTTTTTTTTGTATTGACCGGTGGTTTATATATTCTCTTTGTATTGATTATATTTATATATAAGATTTATATATAATCTAGTTTCTTTTTTAATCAACAAATTAGAAGTACTCTAGAAATATTTTTGTACTTCATTTTCGAGTTTGAGAATTACTAAAAATCGTGTAGCAATTTGAGTTTTTGGTCCACAATAACATGAACATAGGATCGAAATACTCAAGCTGGAAGCTGTATGGGAGAAGACCTTGTTAGGAGTTATAAGTAAAGTTGCTCTTTTGATTATTTACATTATCGTGCCTCATAAACTATATCTTATGATAGGCAATATTTTGAAGTATCGTAAAAAGTCTATCATACGCTGCGGTCGGTTTTATGTAAAATTACCTATTACACGCATATATATATATATATATATATATGGTAAAAAATTATATTGTCTATTATTTCGATCGAAGTCGTTCCTGTTTTGCTAAGATTTCTTTATTGCTTATGTCGTAAAATGTGCACGTTGATAGCTATGATGAACAATCAGTACCGTTTATCATTATTATCTGAATCACGTCTGAACCTGTCGAAATGAATAACGTTCTATCTAATCGATAGCTACGTATGTATATTTATAAAGTTTGGAATATTTAGAAAAGGTGTAATTACAAAATAAAAATATGAAAATAGAACTTTGAGAATGATTTTTGAGGATGGTTTTTGTGCGCGATGTTTCTTTTTTTCTTTATGATTAATAGTTATAATGATGACCAAATTGTAATTTTAATTTTAACACATATTTGGAATTTGGTATAAAACTTACTAATTATCATACTTTATAATATTTTTTTTTTAAATAAAGGTTAATTCTGAATTAATATGTAAATGACAATGAAGAAATATTTATAATGTTAAAGTGGTAATCACTCACAAGGTTCCCGACTAATTAAAAGACTCTTTCGTTTTGTTTCTTATTTAAATTATGAATTATCAATCTGTTCATATTATTTTAGGAAAACATTCAACTTAAAATATCTGTTCTGTATTACAAATCGAAAACGAAAATTCCTGACGTTTGTTTACCATTAAAAAGTTTTCTTTAATGAGGTCCTTAAAGCTGGCAAATCAAAGTCAGCAAAACCTTCTAAATCTAATATTGGACCGTGTACCACTAGTGGAACGTTGTGAAAGATTAGAATCACGTGTAAAATTTTCTAAGCGAATTGTTGATTTTTCTATACGTGTTATCGCCTATTTCCGATTTCCTAGCTAGTAAAACAAAACAATATTGTATACTACTCAGTATTCTGTAGCGAAGCCTACGCCATACTACAGGCGATAAACTGCATAGAAAAATCGGAAAAACCTAATTTTCTGATAAACTCGGAATCTAGAAGTGTCCTTCTTGCTCTACAAAACGTCAAATCCAACAACCCAATAATCAGACAAACAAACAAACAAACAAACAAGCAAAAAAAAAAAAAAAAAAGAAAAAGAAAAAATTGCGAAAAAAACTCCAAACATATTATTTTTCAATGGATCCCTTCTCATATTGGCATATCAGAAAATAAACCAACAGACGATGCAGCAAACAAAGCAGTAACCGTGCAAACAGTCCAAACAGATATTCCAATTTGTCACATGGTTCTTAAAAGGCCATTAAAAACATTGTTAACGTCTCTACAAAACGATCAATGGACACAATCGTGAGATACCCATACCTAAAATCAATAAGAACTGACATTTTCGGACCGAATCCAAACTTTTCATTCAATAGAAGCGATCAAATATGTCTAACAAGATTGGGGATTGCTCATGTTAACCTCACACATATCCATCTAATCAAAAAAAGGTAATCCAAACACGTGCGACACCTGCAAAGAAATATTGACCGTAAAACACATACTGCTTCAATGCCCCAACCATCCAAGAATCAAGGAACAAGTTTACCATCGATGAAGATCATCTATATCTCAACAATCGACAACAGTGCCAAAATGTTATAAATTTCCTTAAAGAAATAAACTTTTATAAGCTGCTATAGCCTTTCTAAAGGCTTTGTAAATAAAAAGCTATTATAAAATTAGTTGTAGTCGATAATAGCCATGCTGAGGTGCATGCTGCTTAAAATAAGCAAATAAAAAAATATATATTGTATGGGAAATAATCGTACAGGGATCTAGATTATTGGCGTATTTTCTTTACTGGTTTTATAGTCTATACATGATTTTGCACTAGCCACTGGTACATAATCAGTAATAGGGTACAAGTGTTTGGTTTTTTTTCCGCAGTAACAAATAAACAACAAATTCTTGTGAATCTAATTTATTGTTTTCATGCGTGTATATATATGTCCTTTCTTTATCAGGGATATGCTAGCCTAATGTTATGCTGACAAACCCTGGCAATTAAAAAAAAAAAACCTACAAATTTTTCACATGGTTTGGTTTGGTTTTGATGACACTGGTTTGCCGGTTTTGAGGGCCTTAAATTTTCAAGTGAATATTATTGTACATAATTTTTTTTTTCGTGGCAATTGTTGTTAATCCTATTCGAAATTATGTTTTCGACAATTTCAGTTATTTTATTAGCATTAGCCAATCACACGTGGTCTTTTGAGTTAGTCAATATTTGCATAGTTTATTTATAATGATGTTTATTTTTATTCATATATTTATGTAAGTGTTTAAAGTTTTTCAGCAATTTTCATTAATTTTAATTTGCTTTAATTAATCGATTCATATCAATGGTGACAGATAACAAGTTAAATAAATATTAAAATCATAATTAATAATGAAGAAATTTTTGAAAATTTTGTAAAATAAAAGATAATTAATAATTTATTTTTACCATATGGTATTATAGGAGAAATTAATTCATTGCGTTTATCGTTTGTTTTATGTTTTTTTCGTTCTGTTCAAATATTTTTTCACTAAACAGACCTAATAAGCACGGCAAATTTTTCAATAATATGACCACCCATTTATAAGCTACTCAAAATGGCGAAACCAATATATATAAAAGTGCAACATTCTGAAAAAGTTTCCATTTCTTGAACAAATTGGCATAAAAGCGTATATCAGGGTTTTTGCTAAAAGAAAATTAAAATGCAACCTCCATGTTTTGAAAGTACACGTTCTATAATGACACATTTTTTACCATTTTACGTATAAAAAAAAGTCGTGCAATATCGGTAAATTTGTTGTAAACACGATAAATACGTGTATTTATTTGCGAAAATAAGCAACACAAATAAATAAATAAAAAATGCACATTTTTTATGTAGTCGTATTACATTTCGAGCGCACCGAAGGACGTACAAGAAAATCGATCCCAAGTCGAACTGATCGTTAGTTCATTAAAATTAATTGTCTTATACACAGTGTAACATTTCATTTGTTATTCAGACATTAATGGGTTAATTGGCAGTATGCAACGGAAAAGATTCCTTTGAGGGCATTAAGTTTCGATCAAACCTTCGATATCTTAATCAATATCGATTACGGAAGTGATACCTAACGACCCGATAAAACTTGCTCTTGAATTGAATGAAACTTTGCTGCAAAGACTATTGTATCTTGATTACGTTTTATGCGGACTTTGTAATCTTCTAACGTCGGTATAATTTTAATGGACGACTAAAATATTGCAGCAAAGTAAATGAAAATGTACGATTGACCTTAGTTTAAATCCAATTCTCTCGAATGAACTGACCTCCAATATTTAATACACCTAACTCGAACGAACAAATATTTTAATGCGATTGCTTCATCCGTTATTAATTCGCAAGCACCACTCAAGCAGTCCCTCTAAAATGTATAAACAGCCATCGAATAATTCTCTCCTCTAGGACAACAAGTTGCCCGTGTTGACGTTGCGCGCACGCTTTAATGCAAATAGAGTAGCATAAAATCAATTTCCACTTTTTTAGCGTAAGATCAATAAAACACGTCTATCTCCGAGCAATCGCGTCACCGAATACATACATACAAAGTGCCGTGTCAACAGTACATAGCTACGCCGCGATAAGGGATGAAAAGACGACGACGTGAGAAGGGGTGTCTGAAGGGGAACAGGGGGATTGGGGGGGGGGGGGGGGCGTCACGATACGAAATAAGAGAAACGGGGGATCTGGGGGATTATCGCACAGGACACGGTGGAGTTGCATCGCGACGGCAATATAACGGGGGGCTTTTTTTCGTCCGGTCGACTCGTCAATGGGAACGCGGCACATTAAGTGCGTCGGATACTATATATACCTATATAGAAATTAATTGTGAGGCTCCCGGCTCCCCGCGAGATCTCAAGTGGGCCTGGGCAGATTAGGGGCTCGGTTTTTGTTAGATTTGCACAACAATGCCCGGATCAGTCGCGGCATGTGTGAAGCAAACCCGTCGGCTCTCGGCGAACCGCGCTTTCCACGCAGTCCGCGATTTTCGAGGGTTCGTCCGCTTAATCCGGCCGATGCTCTCCAATTGGATCCATTTCTCCCCCCCCCCCCCCTCCCGCCACTGAACCACCGGCTCCACTGGGAGATTAGGTTTTTTTTTAAGGACATCATGTCAAGAGTTTGGTACCTGTACTGTATAATTAATCATTTTACAGACGGATTAATAAGCATATACTTTTTTGTCCGGTG